>CM053548.1:13089813-13148892 GCA_028646465.1 Rhinoceros unicornis
GGTGGGTGGATGGGTGGATGGATGGATGATGGATGGGTGGATGGATGGGTGGATGGTGGGTGGATGGTGGATGGATGATGGATGGATGGATGGATGGATGGATGGGTGGATGGATGGGTGGATGATGGATGATGGGTGGATGGATGGATAGATGGATGGATGGATGGAGGGAGGGATTGTGAATGGATGGGTGGATGGATGATGGATGGATGGATGGATGGATGGTGGGTGGATGGTGGATGGATGATGGATGGATGGATGGATGGATGGATGGGTGAGTGGATGGATGGATGGGTGGATGGATGGGTGGATGGATGGGTGGGTGGATGGGTGGATGGATGGATGATGGATGGGTGGATGGATGGGTGGATGGATGGTGGATGGATGGATGGATGGTGGATGGATGGTGGATGGATGGATGATGGGTGGATGGGTGGATGGGTGGATGGATGGATGATGGATGATGGGTGGATGGATGGATGGATGGATGGATGGATGGAAGGATTGTGGATGGGTGGATGGATGGAAGGATTGTGGATGGATGGATGGATGGATGGATAGATAGATGATGGATGGATGGATGGATAGATGGATGGTGTGTCAGGACCTCAGAGGAGGGAGAGATGATTCTGCCTGGGGATGCAGGGGAAGGTTCCATAGAGGGGTTGGTTGGATGGCAGGGTCGGGGGAGACAGCATGGCAAAGACTTGGAGGTGCTGGGATCACAGGGCACATTTGGGGAACAAAGAGCAGTCTGCGGCACAGGTGAAAATAATGGGAGACAAGGTTCAAAAGGTGAATTGGGCCATATCACTGGGACTCTGTTAGTCTCACCCACCCCAATCAGGCTTTGGATGGGGATCCAGCCCTCCTCACCCCTGGCCCCTCCCCTTTACAAGGAGAAAGCCATGCCAGCTCACACTAGACTTCAGTGGCCAAGAAAATTTAAATGTAAATGGCCACTCGTGGCTGGTGGCTCCTGTATTGGACAGCATCTCTCTAGAATGTTCCAGCCCAGCATTGTCCCACAGAACTTTCTGCAATGATGGGAATGTTCTACATCTGCACTGTCCAATACAGAAGGCACCAGCCACACGCGGTGACTGTACACTTGAAATATGGCTCATGCAACGGAGAGATTGAATTTTAAGTTTTATTTGTCTTTAATTTAAATTTAAATAGCCACAAACAAGAGAGAGAAAGCATCTAGTGAAGCTCTTTGCTATGCAGACTATTTTTTGAAATACTTTCTAAGCCAGGGCAGCAGGAATGCCAGTGTGCCCGGAGATGGTCCGACAGTGGGAGCGGGTGGAGGGAGCCCCCATCAAAGTGCCTCAAAGCAACAAAGGCCGCAGAGGAGGGAAAACTCGCGGGCTGTTATGGTTGGCAGAATGATTGCCCCAAAGACGTCCCCCTCCTGGTCCCAGGACCTGTGGACGTGTCACCTCACGTGGCAGAGGGAACTTTGCAGATGGATTAACTTGAGGACCCTGAGATGGGGGACGACCCTGGATCCCCGGGGGCCCAGGATCATCACAGGGTCCTCATCAGAGGGAGGAGGAGGGTCAGAGGCAGAGAGAGACGGGAGACGCTGCGCTGCGGGCTGTGCAGACGGAGGAAGGGGCCCCGAGCCCAGGACGCGGCCTCTAGAAGCTGGAAAAGGCAGGAGACGCTTCTCCCTGGAGCCTCTGGGAGGACCAGCCCTGCCCACACCCGGATTTTGGACTTCTGACCCCAGAACTCTCAGAGAGTTAATCTGCATTGTTTTAAGCCACCAAGTATATGGTGATTTGTTAGAATACTCATAAGAAACTCTCGTAGCTGTGTTCAAGGTGGCACAGCTCCTCGGAGAAATGGCCGATTCTGTGATCCGCACAGGGAAAGTATAAAACGAGCCAGGACACCTTGTGGTGCCAGGAAGTAAGGACGCCCTAAAAAAATCCCACAAGGATGGGGGCGTGTCCACGGGACACAGGAGCCACCGACGGAAGGAGCTCCCAGTGGCCAGGGCTGAAGCCATTCATGCTAGAATATACGGGATGCCCAGTTAATTTGAATTTCAGACAAACTACGACTCCTTTTTTAGCATAAACATCTCTCAAATATTACATGGGACTTCCTGCTACCTGACGGTGATGTGTTCTTTATCTGAAATTCAGATTTCCCGGGGCATGCTGTATTTTTATTTGCTAGCTCTGGAAACTCTGTGAGGAGCGGAGGGGGAAGAGACAGGCATCCACTGAGTGGCGGGGAGAAGGGTCAGCCGGGGAGCTCCGTCCCGTGGCCCCTAAATTCTGCCCTGGCCTTAAAGGAGAGGCAGAGCTAACAGGACGTGGGCTCCGCCGGGGGGCTGGTGAACTTGGGCCAGAATTAATTCCACAAGTATTTATTGATATCGATGGAGGCCTTGATCCTTGCTAAATCCAGGAGGGAGTTAGCTCGGAGCAGGAGCTGGGATGAAGCCAAAAGCCCCCAAGCTCATTTGTCCGTGTGGACCCGGGGCACCATCCCGGGTTCGGCCCCACCAGCGGCCAGGACGGACCAAAACGGCCGGTCCTCTATTGCCACCGTGTGGCCAGGACTTCACATGACACTCTGCCCACATCCGTAGAGCTAACATCAGTTCTGGATTATTTGTGTCAAGTGTGCCCAGGGCACAGACAGGCCCACCTTTTTCACATTTCACTGCTGACTGTCCCCTGCCCAGCAGCTCAGCGCGAGGGCTTTCCCTAAATGTTTGTTGATTGAATAAATGACAGGGCATCCCAAACTGAGTTTTTCCTTTACCCGCACCGGGTCTGGCCTCATCCAGTGCTCTGGGAGTGACACAGAGCATCCTAAACACGCCCCCTCCCCAAGAATTTTTCCATTACCCCCAACAGCAGAAAGGACTCCAGCTTATTGGCTTTTTTCCCGATTAAATAGCATTTTTCTCCCGAGTGGTGGTGAGCGTCTTGAATATCTTGGAGGGTGGATTGGGGGAGTCAGGCCATTAGATGAGGAGACGGGACGAGGCCGCACGGTGAGGACAGGAGAGGCCAGGTCCCAGGAGAACTTCTGGATGCCGGACAGTAGATGTTTGACTGTAGAAATATATGATTTTTTCCCATCTGCAAATAGAGGTGGAGACTTGTCCGTGGAGAAAAGCTCACCGGTTTACATGGCTGAAATGAGAGCTGATGGGTGTAAAAGCCCTTTTCAACGACCTCGAGAGGGGACGGAGGTCGGCATCCATAGTGACAGGTCACCTTGGGAGCATGGACCCTGATAGGATGGGATGAGACGGGTCCTCCCCAAAAACCCATACCCTAGTCCAACCACAAGACAAACAGCAGACAAATTCGCACTGAGGGACAGTCCACAAAATACCCACCCAGTCCTCACGCCTGCCCGGGGCGTCCAAAATGGGGACAGTCTGGGAAAATGTCTCATCCCAGAGGGGCCTCAGGGGACATGATGACTCAATGTCCTGTGGGGTCCTCACGGGGTCCTGGACCTTTTTTTTTTTTTTTTTGCCGAGGAAGATTGGCCCTGAGCTAACATCCGTGCCCATCATCCTCTACTTTATATGGGACGCCGCCACAGCATGGCCTGACAAGCAGTGCGTTGGTGCGCGCCCGGGATCCGAACCGGCGAACCCCGGGCCGCTGCAGTGGAGCGAGCACACTTAACCGCTTGCGCCACCGGGCCGGCCCCGCCATCGACCATTTTTAAGTGCACAGCTCAGTGGCATGTAGCACATTCACGTTGTCGTGAACCATCCCCCCCATCTGTCTCCAGAACTTTCTCATTTTCCCAAAGTGAGACTCTGTCCCCATGAAACACTGACTCCCCTCCCCTCCCCCAGCCCCTGGCCCCACCTACTCAATGCCAGGAGCACCCCCTTTCCCAGTCATGACAATGAGAATGTCCCTAAAGTGTCCCTGGGGTCCCCGGGGGGAGGACCCTTCATCCCACCTCACCCCTGTTCCGCTCCCCGCTCTCTGGGTGTCTGGGGTCGTCTCGCCGGCCTCTCTCGGGTGGATACTTCGGTGCTGCCGCCTTTTGCAAAGGTCACGGCAGTGAAGTCACGTGCGGGACCCGTGGGCCCGAGGAGGGCACATCAACCGCCAAGGGATGGCCGGGTCAGACTCTGGGATTCGGCCCAAACGGCCCCGAACAGGCGGAGTCCACGCATCCCCCCACGTCCCCACCCACACGGAGGGCTCTGCCCGCAAGGTCGGAACATTGGATTCTGGTTTATTCTAAGCAGCCCTTAATATGGATTTACGTCCCGGCTAAAATGGCTTGCGCTCGATTCAGAAAACCGTTTAATGCGGCAGATGTCAACGTATATTGAACCAGAGAAGAGAGGAGCGTCGACCCGCAAGGACCGGCTTCAACAAGAACCCGTTCTCGAACTCTCCGACGATGCTCAGCTGTTCGTCTACACCCACTCCCACCCCACATTGCGCTGCAGCCAACTGCGTTTCCACAAGATGAGGACGCTTAATACAGCACACAAGCGCAGCGCCACGATCAGACTTAAAAGTGTCAACGCTCGTTTCTTCAGAGCAACTATCTGGTCAGCATTTAAATTCCCTCAGCTGTATTTTGATGATTTACAGTTAGTTTGTTCAAATCTCCATCCACACACATGCCCCCTCGGCATTTGGCTCATGTCTGTGCGATCTCACTCGCGGTTCCCGGGCCCGGCTGCTCCTCGGAGCGGAGGACGAGCTTTCAGAAACAGCAAAGCCCAAGCCCTCAGTTCTGCCGTACAGTCCTTGGCCCAGGTGCCACGTGGGCAGCAGGGTTTTTAAAATCATTTGAAGTGTACAATTCAGTAGCATTAAGTATATTCACAATGTCGTGCAACCATCACCTCTATCTCATTCCAGAACATTCTCGTCACCCCAAAAAGAAACTCTGTCCCCCCCAACAGTTACCCCCCATCCTCCCTGGCCCCTGACAAACACGCACCCACGTTCTGTCTGTGGATGTGCCTGTTCTGGACATTTCACATCAATGGAATCACACACCGTGTGTCCTCCTGTGCCTGGTTCTCTCACTGAGCATCGTGTGTTCAAGGTCCATCCACGGTGTGGCTGTGTCAGGGCCTCAGTCCTCTTCATGGCTGCATCATATTCCAGTGTGTGGATGGACCACATTTTGCTTACCTGTTCACGCATCGATGGACATTTGGGCTGTTTCCACTTTGGGCTATTTGAACAGAGCTACTGTGAACGTTCGTGCACACAATTTTGTTTTTGAACACCTGTTTTAAACTCTCTTGGGGGGCCGGCCCGGTGGCGCAAGCGGTTAAGTGCGCGTGCTCCGCCGCTGCGGCGGCCCGGGGTTCGCCGGTTCGGATCCTGGGTGCGCACCAACACACTGCTTGTCAGGCCATGCTGTGGTGGCGTCCCATATAAAGTAGAGGAAGATGGGCACGGATGTTAGCCCAGGGCCACTCTTCCTCAGCAAAAAAAAAAAAAAGGGGGGGGGAGGGTTGGCAGATGTTAGCTCAGGGCTGGTCCTCCTCACAAAAAAAAAAAAAATAAAAAAATAAAAAAACTTTCTTGGGTAGACACCTAGCCATGGAGTTGCTGGGTCATATGGTAATTCTATGGTAACTGATTGAAGAACCAGCACACAGAACTTTTTTTAATTGAAATGTTTGAGATCATTGTAGATCCACCAGCAGTTTTGAGAAATAACACCAAGAGAGCCGCTTGTACACTTCGCCCAGTCTCCCCAGTGGTCGCGTTTTGCAAAACAATAGTCAATATCTCGACCAGGTTATGGACATCGATGCAATCACGGACCTCCTTCAGATTTCAAATTTCCTGGTTTCACTTGCATTCGCGTGCGTGCATGCATGTATGTGCGTCTGTGTGTGTATATTTAATTGTCTACAATTTTACCAGCTGGGTAGGTTCGTGCATCACCACCACAAGGATCCTCGAGCCACACTCATATACCCACAGCCCCCCCACCAGGATCCCTAACCCCTGGCAATCTGTCATCCATTTCTAAAATGTTGTCATTTCGAAAACGTTATGTAAACGGAATCTTCCGGTATGTGACCTCTTGGCATTGGCTTTTTTTTTTTTTTTTTGCTCAGCAGAATTCCCTGCAGTCGTCAGGATTTAAAAAACTGCCCAGGGTGGCGGGGGAGCAAGGTTGACCTCCCTACAGCTACCCCTCTTTTCTCCTAGTAGTTTCTATATTGAGGGAACTCACGTGCCTCATCTTCCTTATCTGTTAAATGGGGCGAGGAAAGCCCCCAGTTCGCAGGTGAGTTGTGCGGATTCCAGCCGATGGGAACCAGATGCCGGTAGCCAGGGCCCAGACCCTGGGAAGCTTTGTGACGTCACACACGGTTGCCATGGCAGCAGCCAATCAGGCCTGCCCAGGATGCTGCCGCCCCGGCCCCCCTTGCTCGCTGGTGATTGGAGGAGGCGTCCTGTCACATGCTTCCAGGGATCAGTGAGAAAGTGGTCCAGAGGCTGCGTTCAGCGGAAGCTTCAGATTGGGGGAACAAGATAGAATTGAGCAATTTGTCCCTCATTCTTCAGAGTTAAAAATGCGCTCAGTGGTTTCCTCAAAAAAAAAAAAAAGTTCTGGCCGGGCCTGGAGTGAATTCATTGCCATTTCTTGAAGCTCCAAGCTTTGTTACCACCCAAAACAGTGAAGCTAATAATTTTATTTCTTGAGACGCACAGTTAACCTCTCTGAAGAAGCTTCCAGAAACTTGCCGTGTGAGGGCTGTGTGGGCGCTTTGCCATCTCTTGTTCTCAGACCTAGAAATAAGAATCGGCCTGGGAGGTTACAAAATTAATATATTCTGCGGCTGGTTTATTTTTAATAATCCACCATTGTGGGCTCAGGGTGCGGGCAAGGCTGACAGATTGTTTCTGTTCTTACACCCACAAACAGATGGAAATAAACACTCTAGGTAGGTCATTTTGCAAGATACGCAGTTACACAGGCTGAGGATGTTGCATCTTTTTGTCCCCAGAAACAAATATTCTGGGCAGAAATGCAGCTGGGTCCTTGGTGTGTTTGGGCACATGTGTTAGTTAGCTATTGCTGGGTAACGAATCACCCCAAAACTTAGTGACTTGAAACGACAATAAGCACTTATTTTTTTCATAGTTTCTGTGGGTCGGGGATTCAGGAGTGATTTGGCCGGGCGGTTCTGGCTCAGCGTCTCTCATGAGGTCGCAGTCAAGATGTCGGCTGGGGCTGCCTCATCCGAAGGCTCGACTGGGGCTGAAGGAGCCACTTCCGTGCTGGCTCCCTCATGAAGCTATCAGTTCCCCGCCACATGGGCCTCTTCACAGTGCCGCCTGAGCCTCCTTACAATATGGCAGCTGGCTTCCCCAGAGCAAGCGATCCCAGAGAGAGCAAGATGGAAACCTTCATCTTGTATGACCTAGTCTCCCAAGCCACTGTCACTGTGGATACCCTATTGGTCACCCAGGCCAGCCCTAGTCAGCGTGGGGTGTACACAAGGGTGTGAATCCCGAGAGATGGGGCCATCTTGCAGGCTGCCTGCCATGGCATTTTTACACAAAGGACCATGTGTTGATCAGAAACACACCACAGCAAAGCAAGAGGATGACGGGGTGTCAGCATCCATTCCTCTTCCTCTGGACCCGCCACACTCCACTGTCGCCCCAGGAAATTTGGGGGAGGTCGTGGCACCCAGGCGTGGCCAATGAGCTTCAGTCCCAGGACGTTTGCTGGAACCAATGGAACGTTTGGCTGCTGCTTTTCCCGAATTTGCTGAGCTGGTAGCATGTCAGCCTGTGCCGAGCCTGCTAAAGCGTGAAGCCAAAACAATAGATGGCAGAGCAAGAGTTGGAAAAAGAGTGAAAGAAAGGAAGAGAGAGGCAGGGGTGTATTTATCCTTCATCTGAGCCCCTGATCCAGCCTGTCCTGCAACCATCACTTCTGAACATTTCAACCTCAGAAGACAATCCTTTATGTTGTTAATAACAATTAGGAGGGGGGTTTATTTCATTTGTAACATGATACCATCAACAGATGAATGGATAAATGCAATGTGTCCATCCACGCACTGGAGTATGACGCAGCCATGAAGAGGAGTGAGGCCCTGACACAGCCACACCGTGGACGGACCCTGAACACACGACGCTCAGTGAGAGACCCAGACACAGAAGGCCACACGGTGTGTGATTCCACTGATGTGAAATGTCCAGAACAGGCAGATCCACAGACACACCGTGGGTGCGTGGTTGTCAGGGGCTGGGGGAGGGGATGAGGGGTGACTGCTGATGGGGACGGAGCTTCTACTGGGGAGACGGAATGTTCTGGAACTAGATAGCAGTAATGGTTGCACAACCTTGTGAATGCACGAAATGCCTCTGAACCGTGCACTTTAAAATGGTTAATTGCATGTTATGTGAATTTCACATTAATAATAATAACAAAAAGACAAAGACCAGGACGCACATGCCCAGCATTTGCCTCCTCCCTCTGCCGGCTCCTCTCCCGCCCACACGCCGTTCCTGTCGGACTCTCTAGGGAACCTTCTGGTTCTCACCCCTCTTTTACACGGAACAATTTCCCCTCCCACGTCTGGCCACACCAAGGCATGCGGCCTCCCCTGACCGACCCGTCAGCTCTCTCTGTTCCCGCCCCAGTTCGTAGGTGCCAGCTTTTCTTCATCCTGTCCTTCCCTTAAAAGCCACGGGGCGGATCTTCACACACAGATGCAGACATGCAGTCCGGCCCCTGGCTGAGGGAAAAAAGCAAGGACACCACTGATGGTTTCATCCTTTCCCACAGGAACAGAAGTGTGTGCAAATAGATGGAAAGAAACCCGGGGACCCTGTGACCTCCCCAGGAAGGGAGACAGGAGGTGGTGGCCTCGGGGACTTTAGTTTTATTTGTCAGGTTGCAATTGGTCACAAGGAGATGGCATCCACGCTTTCTTTGTGGAATTGACAGTAAGGAGTTAAAAGGGAAAAAGCTGTGCGGAGGGGGCCGGCGGGCGCTCTGCTCAGCGACACGTCACGTCCCACCCGGGGCAGCCCCAGCGCCCTGCCTGCAGGGGGGCGCCTGCGGGACACGGGGTCCTCGGCAGGGCTGCGGAGGGTCACCGAGCGGGGGCTGAAGGTGTCTGGGGGTCGTCCCTCCCCAGCGACCTCTCTCCCGATGGACACAGCGCCGGCTGCAGGGAGGGGACTTCTAGGGGCTCATGCTGCGTGGGCACCGGAATGTGCTGCTTCTCCCAGGGGGGTCATTCTTCATGTTTCTTTCTTTTTTTCCTTCTTACAAAGGAAATAAGCTTTTAGAAATTAAGCATCACATCTGTAAATACTTCAGTTTCTTTCTCTATAGGAGGTCCCCCCTTGGCACTGTGGACACTGGGGCCGGGTCACTCTCTGTGGGGCCGTCCTGGGCACTGTGGGGGGAGGAGCAGCATCCCTGGCCCCCGCCCACTCAATGCCAGGAGCTCCCCCAGTGTGACAACCACAGATGTCCCCAGATGTCGCCCAGTGTCCCCAGGAGGCAGATCACTCCCTCATTGAGAACGACTGCTCTAAAGGATAAGGGCATTTGAAAAACAAAATTGCAACGTTACACACTTTTAAACATCAACAATAACTCCTTGATATCAATCAATGTCCGTTTGTGCACATTTCCGTGAGTCTCTCTCACACCTATTCGTGCAGACATACGTATTTCGGGGAGTGGGTGGAACAGCCTTTTTTACAGGTGCCCCCACGTCACAAGCCGCTCGTCCCTCTTTTCATGACGAGTTCCCAGGGGCCGACGGGGAACCTTGAGGCTGAGCATCACACAGGATCGCTGCTGGTCCTGGTCCCCTGATACGGATGGGGAGGCCGAGGTGTGGATGGGCCTGTAAGGGGCAAAGCAGGGACCTGAGTCCGGGTCTCCTCGCCCGAGTCAAGCACACTCTGGGGGGAGAAGCTGCCTCCGGGCGCAGCCGGGAGCCCCACACAGAGAGCTGTGGCTTCAAGCACCATCGGAGGAACGCGTCATGCTGAATAGTGCTGATTTTTCCACCATCGGCCCCAAAGCTCTCAGCTTCCGTGAACGTCCCTCTGTGTGTCTCCCCACTTCTCCGCCCCCACCCCCAGAGGCCTGGCCAGCTATTTAACGAATCCCCCACTGTTGCACACTTAGGTTGCATCCAATTTTTTTCGGTATCGTGCGTGGTGCCACCATGAACACCTTCATTTGTCTTTGTTCTGGTTCACCCCCTCACAGTTCAGCCGCTCTCTCTGCCTCAGTTTCTTCAATTGTCACCTGCTGACAGCAGCTCCCCAATCTGGTGCCCCCCCAATCTTCACAGACCAGGCTGTGTGAGGGCTCGGGGGACGCTCCTTGCTCCTTCCAGGGTGCCGGGGGCCTGTGTCCCCTTCCCAGATGGAGGGGGACACAGATGTCCAGAGACAAGATGGGCCCAAACTTCCGGTCTCAGGAGGCAGCACACTCGAGGATAAGAACATCCACAAAGGACTTGGACTGTTTGTAACCTGCCAAGTCGCTTCCTGCCCCCGGGAGGCTGCCCAGGCATTGGGAGCCTGACAGGTTGAGGAGTCCTGTCTCCCACCTTTTTGGTCAGGAAGCAATCACCTTTTGCAATCCTGCAAGACTCAACTCACTGACTTCTCTGATTTCTGTTTGCCAGTGGCTAGTTCCTTCCCGAATTTGTCTCTCTCTTAAATATCTTGCAGGTAACCACCAGCTCTTGATGATCCCAGAGCTGCCAGTTCCATGAGCACATCTCCCCTAAGTTACCCCAGGTGACAGCCGTGCCAAACGCTCTGCCCCTGCATAACACGGGGCACTATCTTCCCAGCCTGCCACATCCATTTTCTCACTGCCCGTCCATTAAGCGAATGTCCTGTATCTTAGATTTTTGGTCATGGCAGACCCCACGCTGGTACGAATTTCTGTGTGGGGGACAATCTGGCCCATCCGTCTCTGCCTCAAAGAGCAGCGGGCTCAGATCACGCTGGGTCTGAGAGCCCACTTGCCAAAGCTCCTCAAACTCCCCCAAAGAGAGGCAGATGGCAGGCGAGAGAGTCAAGCTTTCTTTAACGAAAAAAGAACACAGTCAAACAAAAGTCTGGGTTGAACAGTCATGCCGTGAGGCAAGGACCCCCACGTCCCATGGCCCCTGCACGTGGAGAGCGTGGTGCAGGTGCTGGCGGGCAGTCGGGGCACAGCCGTGTGTCCGCAGGATGCCCAGTGGGTAGGACGTGCCAGGCTGGCCCCCTTCCCAGAGCGTGAGCAGCAACTCCTCACCTCCACTGCTCAGCACCAGTTGAGTCTGGTCGCCACTGCAGGTGACCTGCCAGGGGGTGAGGAGCCGAGGTCACGGCAAGAAGGGTCCCCCGGGCCTGCCCCCAGTCCAGGCCCCTGCCCTGGATCTCAGCAACCGCCCCATCCCTAGAAACTCACAGGGTCGGGAGCCATGGGCTCTATTGTACAGACGGGGAAACTGAGGCTCAGACGGGCCTCCCCTGCCCGCGGTCACCCAGGGAGACCCCCACTCTTAATCCTGTGCCCCTCCAAGAGCACCTCCTCCCAGAGCTGTGAAGACAACCCTCCCTCTGAGACCAGCCCGCTGGGGGCAAGTGTAACACACACACTCCAGGCTGAACTGAGAAGGTTTTCACTGTAAAATATGATAATTAAAAAAAAAATAATAATAAAGTATTGCAGACCACTGCTTCTGAAATCTGTTTTAGGACTGGCTGCGATTTCTCAGAAATCACCACGCTGCACAGGAAACCCTCAACCTAAAAACGATCTTGCAACAAAACAATGTATGGCAGCTGCTAAATGTAACCACACACAGAGACGACCCCAGATTACGTGTTGCCGCCACGTAAAGATGTTTCGTTTTCGATTTTGCAGTTTTTGTACTTAGGCGTCAATACTTTTTCTCGATCCTTCCCCCCAGGAGCCTGCTCTTTCCTGGGGCTCCCCCGGGAGCGGGCATGGGAACAGCCCTGTGGCTGGGGCGGGGGGCCCCCCCCGGGGCGGCCGAGGCCCCGCGCTCGCCTGCAGGGTCCCGTCGCTGAAGAGCAGGAACAGAGCCCGCTGGGAGGCGCAGCAGGCAGAAGCCGGGCCGGCCGGGCGTGGGCAGGCCCCCTCCTGTGGACAGACCCAGCCGTGCAGCCTCAGGGCGGGGTGACCCCGCCGGCCCGGCCCTCACCTCCCGCAGCTGCTGTTCCATGTAGCGGACCAAGAGCCTCAGGACGGCCAGCTTGGCGCCCAGCAGGCCGGGCACGTCCCTCGGGGCTTAGGTTTCCAGCTTCCCACGGTCCGGCACGTAGCAGACTTGGCTGCGGACAGGGTGCAGGGCGGGGCCGGTTGTCACAGCCACTGTCCCGGGCACCTTGTGACTGAGGGCACCGTCCCGCCCGGCCACGCCCTCTTGGATGGTGATTTGAAGACCAGCTCCACACTGACCCCCTCTCCGTATGTCCAGCCCCGGCCCCTCCTCTGACCTGTAGCCCGTGGAGCCTTGGACTCAGCACACCCACACTGAGACCCTGATCCCCCAGCACCTGCCCTCCTGCCATCGTCCCACCTCGCCTGGTGGCTGCTCCATGCTTCCCGCCCGCAATCTAAGTCCAGATTCCAGCTGCCGCTCATCCCTCCCCAGCCACCGCCCCAGGCCGCCTCCCCGCTGGTTCTCTGCCTCACTCTTGCCAGAAAGGTGGTGTTAAAAGTGGGAGCCAGACCTCTCCTTCCTGCCCCAACCCTGACTTCACGTCCTCCCTGTCTCCCCCTTGCTCCCTCGAGTCCCTGCCCTTCCTCAGACCTGCCATGCTCGGTCCCTCCCACGGGCTTTTCACATGCTGTTCCTTATGTCTCAAATGCTGTTCCTGATGGGCCCCTTCTCATCATTCATGTCTCCCTTGAACGTCGCTTCTTCAGGAAGCCTCTCCACAACCACACTGTTGGGAGTCACCCCCCCCCCCAAATCTGTCACCTCACCTGGTTCATTTCCTTCAGAAAAGCGCCACCAGAAATCAACTGAGTCATTCATTTGTTTAGCATTGTTCTCCTCTACCAGGCAGGAAGCGCCTGTAGGTGTGCCCAGGAGGTGCTTAACAAATACTTGAGAAATGGACAGAGAGAGGCAGGAGGGGGGGAGGGGGACAGGATCCCCACGACTTACGCCCCCCGGGGGGGGGGCGCAGGGCCACGTGGGTGCCATCCCGAAACAGGACACCACTGCCCCCATCCGACAGCTGGTAGCCAAAGCCGTACTTGCTGGAATAATCCACCCACTTGGGGGCCCAGAGCGGGGGCCACTGCTCTCCCAGGGGGATCCTGCGTGGCTGGGCACAAAGACAAGGTGAACTGGACGGGGGTCCTAGTGGGCCCCGGGTGGAGGGACGGCAGAGGCACAGGGGACATGGAGAAAAGTCCACACCAACCCTTGCCCTGCAGGGGCGGGACTGGGGGACACGGGATCATGCACCGCCTCTGGAAATAACTGATTCTGAAATGCTCATAATGCTCAAAACACTGTCAGGCTTTATTTCATTAAAAAATTTCTGTATTAGGGGCCAGCCCTGTGGCATGGTGGTTAGGTTCGCCCGCTCCACTTTGGCGGCCCAGGGTTTGCGGGTTCGGATCCCGAACGCAGACCTACACTGCTTGTCAAGCCATGCTGTGGGGGCACCCCACATACAAAGCAGAGGAAGATGGGCACGGATGTTAGCTCAGGACCAATCTTCCTCACCAAAAAAAGAAAAAAAGTTCCGTATTAAAAAAATAAAAATGGCTCCACACCCTGGTGGACCCTGAGTTGGATCCTGGGAGAGTAAGAACGTCATTGGTGGAAAAACCGGGGAAATCCAGGGGCTGGGGCGCTGGGTGGGGACGGACGGACTCTGCCCCCTGTCTGCAGCTTCTCTGTAAAACTGTCTCCTATTGTCTTTTACTGTCTGTTGAAAACGTTTCAACGAATTGGCTCTGGTTGGTTAAAGACAAGCGTGAAGTCGGGGCTCCTTCTCCTGCTACAGCCAGTGAAGGGGGAGCCTCGGATAAAACGGGAATCAAGAAGAAGGGAGACGGATTCTGGGACTCGCCCTCGGGGCCCCAGCTCCACGTGGGGCGTTGGTGGAGGTCGAGGGGAGGAGAGAATTAGGGTCTGGGACTCCGGGGCAGGGGATGGTGTCCCCATCGTGGGGCATGGCCACAGACACAGGCTCGGGGTTGGCGAAGGTCCGATGCCCCGTCCCCTCCCTCCCTTTCCGTCTCCTCGCTGGCTCTCAAACGGGACGAGTTTACAAACTGCAGAGACCCCCGTCCCTGAGAAGATGAGATGCCCCCCCAGAACCCTCCCAACTCATCACTCAAAATAAACAGTCATTGTAAAGTGAGTGTAAAGAGGCCTCAGAAAGTTCTAGACTTCTCCACAAGGCCCACGGCTCATGCTGTCCCCAGCCTCCTCTTACAGGAAAGAACCCTGAGGCACAGAAGGGTAAGTGACTTGTCTGAAGTCACCGTGCCCTGAAGCCTCCCTCAGCTGCCCTCGGAAAGCCCCAGAAATACCCGGGGGCCCTGGATGGGATGGGGCACTTTCCTGGGATGTTAAGAGACACGGGGCCCGTGGGCTGCACCGGCCTCCTACCTGGGGGGCCGGGGTCCAGGCAGAGCTGTAGGCTTCTGATGGCCGCCTCCACGTCCTGCCTCGGGCTCCCCTGGGGCCCTGGGGAGACAGATCTATGCAGGGGCAGGGCCCCTCCAACCAGCCCGCCCCAAACTCCCACATCTTCTTTTATAATTTTATTTATTTTTTTCCCCAAAGCCCCAGTAGATAGTTGTATGTCATAGCTGCACATCCTTCTAGTCGCTGTATGTGGGACGCGGCCTCAGCATGGCCGGAAAGGCGGTGCGTCAGTGCGCGCCCGGGATCCGAACCCGGGCCACCAGCAGCGGAGCGCACGCACTTAACCGCTAAGCCACGGGGCCGGCCCCCCACATCTTCTTTTAAACGCAGAAGGATTCCGGGCATCATTCTCTTCTCGCACGCAGGTGGGGAAGTTGAGGCCGGGAGAGGGGCTGCGATCCTGGAAAGGCACAGTCTTTGCCCCCCCCTTCTAGACCCTCGCTTTCCACCCGTAGCCCCAGCCTAGGTCAGAAGGTCTGCTCACCCGCTGGGTCACTCGTGAGCGTCGCGTGGGAGAGCAGGTGGATGGGGACCTCGGGGCGGGGAGACCCCCTCTCGGACAGGGAGGCCTGCGGAGGGAAAGCAGGGGTGAGGGGGCTCCAGTCCCCAGGAGAGGCCTGAGGTTGGGGAGGGGCTCCAGCCTCCGGGCCCTGAAGACCCCCCAACTCTTCCCTCTGCCCAGCCCTCCTGCAAGGACGGCCCCACCGAGCCCTCACCTCACTGGCCCACTCCATGGGGTCAGGCTGGGGACCATCTTCTCCGGGACCTGAGGCCTCGTTAGGAGTGAAGGGGCCTGAGGGGCGCACGAGGAGGTGAGGGGCGCAGGGCCTGGCCAGGCAGCAGGGGAAGCACCTGCCCCCCACACCCCCCTCTGCTGCGGACGTGACGTGGCCGAGCAGGTGTGGGACGCAGGACAGGCGAGGGCAGGTAGGAGCGGGGAGGGGGGCAGGTGCGGTACTCACAGGGCGGCCGGCACTGGGCCAGCAGCAGCCGGCTCACCTTCCGGAAAAGCCTGCCCAGGGGCTGGGGGATGGCGAAGACGGGCCGGCTGTGGCAGGAGTGGGCTGGCAGCCAGTCCGGAGTGAAACCCTTGGAGGTGGGGCCTTGGGGTCAGTGCCCGGCTCCTGCGTGCCTGGGTCCCCTGGGGGTCCTGACCCTCGCCGGGGTCGGCTGAGACGCCCAGAGCAGGGCCCAGGCGTCCAGCCCCGGGGCGGGCCCCCCCGCTGACCCCACACCTGCGTAAAGAAGTCATCCTGCAGGAGGAGGTCCAGGCTGGGCCGCTCAGCCGGGTTGGGCGCCAGCAGACGGGCGATGAGACGGCGCGCGTTGGGCGACAGGTGGGCCGGCTCGGGGTAGCGGCCGTTGCGGATGTTCTGGTACATCTCCGCCAGGGGTGCCACCACGAAGGGAGGGGCACCAGTCAGCACCAGGTACCTGGGCCAGGTCGGGGGCCGGGGGTCCAGGGTTGGCTCCGGCCTGGCCACACCTGCCCACACTCCCCGACTCCGTGCACACTTGGCATCTGCTTTCCCACACCTGGCCGCGCCTGTCTGCACCTGTCTGGACACCTGCCTGCACCTGGCTTCCCCCTGCGCACACCTGCACGGACCTCACAGCTGTCCATCCAGGCCCCGATCTGCCTGTGCACCTGCCACCTGTGCACACCCGTCCACACCTCTGTGCCCTCTCAACACTGTCCGACCTCACACATACACCCCGACACACGCCCCATTCACACCTGTTCACTCAAATGATGGCAGGTGAGTGTTCCCACCTGCCCCCCCCTGCACACACACCCGTCCACATCTGTTGTGTAAATGCCCCCACCTGCCCACACCTGGCCCACCTGGGCACTCCTGCCCCCTCCCTAGGCCCGGGGCACCCGAGGTCCCACTCACATGAAGCAGCCCAGAGCCCAGATGTCCGACTGGCAAGAGTGCCCGTTCCTGGAGATGACTTCTGGGGCCAGGAAGTTTGGGGTCCCGCAGAGCACTCTGGGAAGGGACAAAGCGGGGGCTCAGGAAGGCCAGGGCCCCCATGTCGGACCAGGCCCACCCGTGCCCACCCAGAGAGCCCGCTCAGAGCCTCCCACCCTCACCTGTGGCAGTGGCCCCCGGGCCCCACCCTGGCGGCCAGCCCCAGGTCTCCGATCTTCACCTCCATGTTCTTGCTCAGGAAGAAGTTACCTGCAGGGCGGTGGGGAGGAGCAGGGGGCGGGAGGGCGGCACTGGCCCGGCCCCCAGCCCCCCCACACGTCCCCCATGCACTCACTGAGTTTCAGGTCCCGGTGCACGATGCGCCGCTGGTGCAGGTAGCGCAGGCCGCTGACCAGGCCCCGCAGGTAGTAGCGCACCTCGGGCTCCGTCAGCGTCTGCCGCGCCTCCAGCACGTGGGCCAGGGACTGCGGGTGCCGAGAGGCGGCACTGGGACACACATGTGAGCGCGGGTGAGCTCACACGAGCCCGAGAACGAACATGGGCCCAGGCGAGTTTGAGAAGGGCCAGGTGGTCAGAGACGAACACACAGCGGGTATACGCCGGCCAAGGTGGGCTCAGGTGTGCCAAAGCGGGCCGAGTGAGGGCAAGGCGTCCAGGAAGCACAACTAACCTCAGCTGCGCCCAGAGGGGGCCTGGCTGAGTGCGGGAGGAGCCCAGGTGAGCACAGGTGGGCCCAGACGGCCACAGATCAGTATGAGATGGGCCTGATGACCACAGAATGAACTGGGCCCAGGTGCCTAGAGGATGGGCACAGATGGGCCTGGCGTGGGCACCGACAGAGACAGGTAAGTGCGGATGGACGCAGGGGGGACACATGAGCACAGCAGATAGGGGGGACGCAGGCTCCGTCTCGGCAACCCCCCCCAGGCACCCGGCGGCTGCAGTACTCCAACACCATGTACACGTGGTCCCGATCACCGAAGTGTCCGTGGAAAGCCACGATGTTGCGGTGTCGCAGGCGGCTGTGCAGGGCGATCTCGCGCTCCACCTGCGGGCACCGCCCCACGTAGACACACCCGCAGTGTTCGTGCCCACGGGCATGCAGCCCACCCAAAGGCAGGGTGCGCTCTGCGGACCGCTGTGGGTGTGGGGCCCCGGGCACCGATGGGCGGCATACCTTCCCACAGGTGCGCAGATGCCCGGCCCCGCCCCCGGCCCAAGGCACCACCTTGAGGGCGAACACGGTGCTGGTGGACAAGTCAGTCAGCTTGTAGCAGCGGCTGAAGGCGCCCTGTGGGGGAGACACGAGCTCAGTGGACAGGTGCACACACATGTGCAGACAGGTGGTCCTCGCGGCACACACACACCTGAGACGCACGGACACACAGCTCACACCCTTATACCTGGACACATGCAACACTCCGACACACACGAAGGCCCAGGGACGCAGACTCAGACACATCCACACAGGGTATGTGTAGCCCACGGACCACAGGGGGCACGCGGACCCAGGACGCACGCACAGAGGTTATAACACATTCACACACACACCTGGAGACAACACAACGGAGTCTATACCGAGGCACCGAGACCCGTGTCACAGACGGGCGCACACCCGCACCCGGGACGCACCACCCACACGCTCAGCACAACGCTCCAAGCGCTGGTCCGGCCACATAACGCACACGGAGCCCTGCGCGCCCCGCAGACGTGGGCGCCCGACCCGCGCACGGACAGCGCCAGACCCCAAACTCGCGCGGACACACGACACACGCAGGGACAAAAGCCGGGCGCACACCGGCCCGTTCGCGCTCGCGATCGCGCGCGCGCACCCCACCCGCCCCGCCGGGACCCCCGCCCGGCCCGGCCCCCTGGCCAGGGTCCCCACCTTGCCGATCAGCTCCCCGCGCCTGTAGACGCGCCCCGAGCTCGGGTCGCGCAGGTACACGGAGACCAGCGGGCGGCAACCGCGCCGTCGCCGCGGACCGGGCTCCATCCTGCGGGGGCCTGGCGGGCAGGACGCGGGCACTGGCGCAGCCTCGGGCCGCTCTGAGGGCCGCGCGCCGCCCGGGCGCGTCTTATTGGCTGCGGGCGAGGGGGGCGGAGTCCAGAGGCTCCGCATTGGGGGGAGCGTGGGGGGCGCGCGGGCGGGAGCTCTGGTCCCGCGCGCCAACCCGGAGCCACCCGGGCGCGCTGGGCCCGCTCACCGTTCCAATCCTGCGCCTCCCGCCAAGCTGCGAACCGTCAGCGCGCCCGTTTCACGGAGCAGGAAACTGAGGCCAGAGGCATTGTCATCCTCTTCGAGGCCGCCCGGGGAAAGGCAGGGGCGGGCAGGGGGGCTCGGCAGGTCTCTCTCCAAAGAGATACGTGAATACGTGTGATGGTGGGGTCTCCCAGGAGGCAAGTCCCCGAGGCCCACATGACAATGTGGGGCTTGATCGTCTTGGCACTAGGGAGCCATAGCAGGATTCAGAGGAGGAGAAAGAAAGAAACCGAATCCCGCTGGGGGTGGGGTTGGTGGGGAGGGGAGTGAGGCCTGGGGCGGGGACCCAGGAGAGGACACGGCTGGGGGTTAGGGAGGTGTCATGTAGGGGGACACTTGGCACTGAGAAGGGACAGGATTTGGGGACCGATGGGCAGACACTGGTGTTTGTGACGCCCGGCTTGGGCAGCCAAGGAGAGGCCGTGGGATGAGAGGATGGTGGACAGACCTGGGCTCCCCACCGGGGACCATGGGGGCATCGCTGAGCCGGGCCCCAGACTCAGATCCAAGCCCTCTCCTTGTGGTCTCTCATTCCACCCTTACACCAGTCCCGGGACATGGGAACTGGCCTTGCCCCCATCTTACAGCTGAGCACACTGAGGCCCTAGGAGGGTGATTCGCTTACTCAGCCAGGAGGGGCCAGCGCTGGGTTTGAATCCAGGCGGCTGCCTCTGGCTGCTGGGTATTAATCCCCGAATGTTACATAACACGATGAATGGGGAGGGGTTAGCGGGGCTCCCCGTGGCTGGAATCAGGCCTCGGAATTTTCCAGAGACCAGATTTCGGAATCTGGCCCAGCCATGCCACCAGGGACAGGAAATACCTTCTGAGTTGTCACATGTCTGCCTGGCATGTCAAGTGGGGGCACCCAGGGCGTGGGAGACGCCGAGGGAACCCACTGCCTGTGACAGAACAAGACTCCTGCAGCTTTGAGGGGGGCCGGCCTCAGGGCCAGGGCCGAGGACTCCGGGCCAGCGTTGGGGGCCAGCTGGCTGCGGCCCGGGGGTCCGAGTCCCCTGCCGATGGGAAGCAGGTGCAGTGAGACAGCAGGTGTGCAGCCTGGGGCCATGGGTCTGAGCCATCACGTCACCATCTCCCTGGAATCTGAGAGGACATAAATCTGCTTCCTTCTCAATAGGACCCCCCCCCCCAGGTGTTAATCCAGGTACTCCTTAAGCACTCAACAGTGTGCAGAGCCGCCCTGGGCTCTGCGTGCCAGGGACAGACTCACGCAGCCCTCGTGAGATAACCACCAGGAGACGGTCCAGGCTTAACCAAGTCGGGGGTCGGGGAGGTGAACGCGGGTCACCCAGCCCCTTCCAGGCAGTGGCTTGTCCCTGACGTTGGCGCTTTTCTTAGCCCCGTGTCACAGATGTGGCAACTGAGGCTGAGGGAGGCACCTGCAAGCCCGGGGTCGCCGGACTGTGGCCGAGCCCCACTGGAGGGCAGGTGGGTGTGGGTCCGGGGCCCCTGCCTCCCCCAGTGCTGTCCCCGCAGGCTTCCCGGGAGGGCAGGCAGGGCCCTCGCACTGGGGCCGGCGGCCAAGCCCACTGCACCCCCAGCAGCTCCCTGGGGGGAAAAGAAATCCCGAGTTCCTGGCTCGGCGCCCCGGAGCCTGCCTGTCAGCTGACGCCGTCCCCATAGACGCCAGCCCTCCCCTCCCGGCCGCCTGCTGTTCTCCCTGTTACCCCCCGCTAAGCAGGGACCCCTCCCCCAGCACTCTAGAATGGAAAAATTTTACAATAAAACGATAAATGTGGATGTTCATAGCAGCATTATTCACGACAGCCCGAAGATGGAGACAACCCGAGTGTCCATCAACGGATGATGGATAAAATGTGGTCCATCCACAGAAGGGAGTATGATCCAGGCTTGAAAAGGAAGGAGACTCTGACACCTACTCCAACGTGGATGGACCCTGAGGACATGACACTCAGTGACATGAGCCAGACACAGAAGAACAGACACTGTGTGACCCACTCACAGGAGGCCCCTAGAGGAGTCGCATCCACAGAGACAGAAAGTAGACGGTGGGGCCAGGGGCTGGGGGAGGGGATGGGGGTCAGTGTTTCATGGGGACAGAGTCTCAGTTTGGGAAGATGGAAAGTTCTGGAGATGGATGGAGGGGATGGTTACACAACCACGTGAATGTGCTTCATGCCACTGAGCTGTGCACTTAAAATGGTTAAAATGGTAAATTTGTTATGTATAACCATATTAGATTTTCCATGCCACCAAAAAACACAGCTTTCGGGGGCTTACTAACACCCCCATTTTATAGTTGAGCAAACTGAGGCACAGTTTGCATGGTGAGCAGAGGAGCATAGTTTTGCAAAGGGCAAGGCTCCGCGGGGCTGCCTGACCTCCTGTGCCGACCCCTGCCCGGGGTGCCAGAGGCCTGGGTGGTCGTGGGCTGGAGCCCCCTGTGCCCCCACATCCAGGCCACAGGCTCGCTCTTCCTCCGGTCTGTTCTTTCCTGACCTGAGATAACTCCCCAGACTCAGCAGAAATCCCGGGAGAAGAGCCGGGAAGCTTTGCCCAAAATACCTGCAGCAGGTGGAGGGGCGGCTGCTGACACAGCGGGCGCTGGGCTCCGGGGCCTCCTGAGGGGCTCTGGGGCTGGGCGCGGCGGCGGCACAGCCTGGGTGCAGCCCCCTCCTTCCAGAAGGTGCCGGGGTGGGAGCGGGCCAATGGATGGGACTCAGCCCGGCCCTGGGTCCCTCTCTGGCCTCCCGGCCTTTGAAATGCCGAGGTCACCTTGTGCCCGTGTTCGTGAGCCCTGGCCCCACCTCGCAGGTCCCCAGGGACTGGCCCTGTGAGCCACGGGCAGGAGGGGACCCCACCACCGTGCTCCAGAACCCCGTGACTGCGGTGGCGCGTGGCCTCGAGACTGGCCCGCTGTGGGCGGAGGGAGCAGCTGGGCTTGGCTTCCACCTCCCTAGGAAGCTCAGCCTGCCCCCCACCCTCACCTGGGTCAGCCACTCGACCCTCCCCTGTGACCAGTGGCGCCAGAACACGTGTCCACGGCCGGGGTTGGGGGTGGACGGGGGCAGGGAGGGGGCGTCTAGAACGCGTTTTTGGGGACATTGCCTTCAAGATGCCTGGTGGGGGAGCCGCGGAGGCTCCAGAGGAGATGGACTGAGGACATGATGGAGGGCCCAGCACGTCGCTCAGGACCCGCCAGGGCCCAGGGTGAGGAGCGTCGCGGGCAGCTCTGGCCAGGTCAGAGGACACGAGTGTTTGGGGCCTCAGAGGCTCACAGAACCAGGGGGGCAGCTGAGAGCCAGGCTCAGGAGGTGCTCTGGGGCCCAGGGGCAGGAAGTTCAACCACTTCTGTCAGCAAGAAGCCTTCCAGAACCAAATCGAATCACGTCTAAACAAAGCCCTGCTGATTTGCCCTTGTGGCCCTCCCACCCACCCACTCACACACCAGGGTCCGGCCACCCTGGCCTCTGTGGGTCCGAGATCCCATACCAAGCTCATCCCGGCCTCAGGGCCTTTGTACGTGCCGTTCTCTCTGCCCCAAGTGCTCCCCACCTCTGAGTCTTCACCGGTGGCTCCTCCTCATCTTTTAGAACCCAGGCAAAGGCCACCCCCTTGTGATTCCACGAGGCCGCCCCCACCCGCGATTCCCTCTGTGGTGTCCTCACACCGAAATGATGCCAATCCTTGCAGGTTCGCTGGTTTCCGTCCCACCAGACTGGACGCTGCGAAGGCAGACAGGTCTGTGCCTATCCTGCAGGTGCCCGGTATGCACTGACCTGCTCAGTGGCCTCGGACACGTCCAGACCCTCCCGGAGATGCCCCAGGCCCCGCCTGCAGGGTGGGCCAATCCGTCCCAAGTGGGCACTGCTCCTCCGGGTGGAGCCCTGCGCCGGTGACCTCCCGCCCGCCGGACGCCGCATCGACCTCTATTCAGTGACATCGATTGACCCCGGCTGCGCGCGAGGCGCTGCGTGGGCACCCGAGCCGCCCGCATTTCCACGGGAATCTTTCGTTTTTCGTCTGGTTGGGCCTTTTTGCCAATTACGAGAGAAATAGCCAAGCGTCACGTGGGATCCTGGATCAGGTCCTGGAACAGCAAAAGGAGACGAGTTGGAAAAAAAAAAACTGGTGGAATCCAAATACAGCTTGGACTTGGGTCAATAGTAACAGTAATTTCTAACATAATTTATTAGTAACAGTCACATGACAATCTCAGCTCCTCGGTGGTGACGAATAGCTCTGTTTCCCACGGCTGCTGCAACAAATCGCCAGAAACTTGGTGGTTGAAAAAACGCACATTCGTCATCTCACGTTCTGGGGTCAGGAGTCCTGAATCCGGGTGTGGGCAGGGCTGGTCCTCCCGGAGGCTCCAGGGAGAACCGTCTCCTGCCTTTTCCAGCTTCTAGAGGCCACGTCCTGGGCTCGGGGCCCCTTCCTCCGTCTGCACAGCCAGCAGCGCAGCATCTCCCGTCTCTCTCTGCCTCTGACCCTCCTCCTCCCTCTGATGAGGACCCTGTGATGACCCTGGGCCCCCGGGGATCCAGGGTCGTCCCCCATCTCAGGGGCCTCAAGTTAATCCATCTGCAAAGTTCCCTCTGCCACGTGAGGTGACACGTCCACAGGGCCCACGTTACAAGAAATTCAGACCCAGCCTATAAGACAGGAACTCTGTCACCCATAACCCCACCCCGAGATCGTTGTGGGCAACTTGAGGGGTTTGCTCCTGTCAATTTCTCACGTTTATAGTAACACATGTACTTTGTCTCTAGATAAGTGGCATCAGATCACATCACGCATGAGTTTTCTAAGTTTTCACCCTACAGCGTGCCTCAGACAACTTGCCATTTCTGAGTGACCTTCCCCTGCTCCCCGGCCCCCAAGGTGTGTGAGGACCCTGACCCCCTCCAGCCTCGAAGCCGACCCCTTGCTCATTGCGCTCCGGCCACACGGAACTCCCCACCAGGTCTGGTCCTCTTTCTGCTCCTCTAGCTGCCTGGCCTTTGCACATGCTGTTCCCTCTGCCAGGAACACCCTCTCCTTCACGCCCTCTTCCCCCCAGCTCCCCCTCACCCTCCAGGTCCTTCCTCGAGTGTCCCCACCTTGGGCAAGTCCCCCCGTCCCCCCACCCCAAAAGGAGCTCAGGACACCCATTTAGATGTGGGCGTGAAGCGGCCCCAGGACCTCCAAGACTCACTGCGTGTGACTTCGCCCCTCTGAGCCCCAGTGTCCTGACCCATAAAGTGTGGGTGAGGATTCCTCTCACGGGGGGCAGTTGAGAGTGTCACATCGGATATGAGAGCCCCCAAGGCAGTGGCAACTCGAAGTGGATGACGTGCTCAGTCGCTGGATCAGTGGTGTGAGAAGTGGGAACTGTTGGGGGCGAATGTGATGGAAAGCATGCTGTTCCCCATTGGTGGGAACCTCTTGATTAGAAGCCACAGAGATCTAAAGTTGCTAAAGTGATAAATAATGGATTGATGGCTTCAGGTACGGCTCGATCCAGGGACTCAAACAACCGTCTCAGAAATCTGGCCCTTTCCACTTCCTGCCTCCCTGTTGGCATCTCCCTGGGGCAGTTCTTCCTGGGATGGCAGAGAAGGCACCAGCAATCCTAGCTTACACGGGTGACCCTGGCTGTGATGGGTCGCCCTTCCTGCTCTATTTACGCTCACGCCCAGGGACAGCTGGGAGCTCCAGAGACCCAGGGTTCTGGGGCTAGGGAGGCAGGACCCTCCCCACCCAGTCTACTCAGGAGGCTGAAGGGTCCTGTGGACAACGTGACCAGGCCTAAGTGATCATGTGAGGCCCCAGGGAGCTGGGGTGGGGGGCACGAGGCGGCCACAGGATCTGCTCGTGGGACTTTCCTAAGCGCCAAGGCTGCGAGATCACAGAGGGAGCAGGAGCCGGGCTTACCCACATCCACGGGCCCCGAGTCCACTTGGCCGGATCCCGTTGCGGCCCTGCCTCGGGGAGGGGGGCTGGGCTGGAGCTCGGGGTAGGGGACCCCGCTACCCCACCTGGTGACCCCACAGTGCTAGGGCCCCCATGCGGGGCGCAGTGCCTGCTGTGTGCTGTCCCCGCAGGGCACAGTGACTACTCTGTGCACTTTCTACAGGACTCAGTGCCTGCTGTATACACTCACTGCAGAGTACAATGCCTGCTATAGCCATTCCCTGTAGGAAGCACCTTCTGTATACCCTTCATGCAGTGTGCAGTGACTTCTGTATATGCTCTCTACAGGGTGCAGTGACTGTTGTAATGCACTCCTTGGAAGGTTCAGTGTCTACTATATGCATTCCCTGCAGGGTGCAGTACCTACTGTATACACTCCCTGTATGCATTTCTATAGCATGCAATGCCTGCTGCATACATTCCTTATAAGCATGATGCGTGCTATATACGCTCCATGCAGGACATAGTGCCTGCTGTATACACTCTTTGCAGAACACAATACCTGCTGTATACACTCCTTGCAGGGTACAGTGCCTTCTGTGTACCTTCCTGCAGGGTACAGTGCCTGCTGTATGCACTCTTTGTAGAACACAGTACCTGCTGTATATATTCCTTGCAGGGTACAGTGCCTTCTGTATACACTCCCTGCAGGGCACAGAGCCTGCTGTATGCACGCCCCACACAGCACTGTGGGCTGGGGCTCAGGGAATGAGGCATATCTGAGGAGGATGTGATTGTCCACGTCGTGGGGCCCTCGGGCCAAACCTGATTTATTTCTGATGCCCCCCAGGCCCCAGTCCATAGCTCGGTACACAGCAGGTGCTCAGCAGAGGGGGCCTGCACTGGCTGTCCCCACGCCCTCTCCTGCCCTCTTCTCTGCCCCGTCCAACCTCAACCTCGTCAAGGTCACAACCGGTCCACAGACGAGGACCCTCTGGTTCATTCTCCATCATCCTCTCAGGAGCCTGTCCGCCCTCAGCCTCTGGGACCCCTGCCCCCCGTTCTCCTCCCACCCCCGTCGCAGACACTCAGGCCCTGGTCTCCATTCTGTCCACACTCCCACCCTGTGACCTCATCCACGACTCTAAACACCCCGAGAGCCGAGGACGCCCACGTGTCCATCTCCGGCCAGACACGGTCCCCGGACTCCCAGCCTCTCCCTGGCGTCCCATGGGCGTGTCACCCTAGATCCGTCCAGAAGTGACCTCTGGACTCGGCCTGCCACGCTCACCCACACCCAGCCTGCCCCCCTGGGCTAATGGGACACCTCCCTCCGCCGGCCCCTCACGGCCAGCTTCTGCCCCATCTTCCCAACCCACCCCCCACAGCTCCTCACCTCCACCCGCCCCCAGCACAGCCCCTGCCCCCAGGACTCCCACACTGCCCCTCACTGCTTTCCTGGCCCCCACTCCTGCCCCCACAGCAGCCAGGGGCAGGTTTTCCAAAACTAGAGCATCCTCTCCTGCCTCCCTCGGCTCCTATCCCCATAGCCCCTCTCTGACCTCATCTCCGCCCCCACCCAGGCGGCCCTCCGACTGTCCCTTCTTCTCGGATTCCAGCCTCAGGGCCTTTGCACCTGCTGTTCCCTCCACCTGGCTGCACTTCCCCACCTCCTTGTGGCAATCGCCTCCTCAGTGGGGGCCTTCCTGATCCCCACCCTGTCTGCAGCTGTTTCCTCTGTGTGTCCTGATCAGAAGGTGGGGTTACACACTCCCAGGGGGCCTCCTCCCTCCTTAACCTGGTGGGCTGGTTGTCCGCAACTGTACTGGCACACAGTAGGAGCTCACTAAATGTCGAATGGACGACTGGCATTGGATGGCCCCAGCTGGAGGACAGACAGAGCTGGACAGACACCTGCCCTTCCTGTGGTCAGGGCTGGGAGACCCCACTGCGGGCTTGCAGAGGAGGGGCCCTCAAGCTGAGCCTGCGCCAAGCCCAGGGGGCAGAGGCAGTCCACCCATCGCCCCCTGGGTGCCCCTGTTCCTTCAACTCGCCCACCGGGGAGCATCATGGGGTGAAGAGTCAGGGGAGGTGACAAGCAGATGGCACCAGCTGTGTTCCTGCGTGGTTGGGGGGCAGTGCAGACGCTGAGCAGGGAAAGGCTGGGGTGATGGGAGCCCTGGGGTAACCCTGTCCCTTCCAGTCCACCCAAAGCTGAGGTCCAATTGGAGGGTCGCTGTGGAAACCTGCCAGCCCCATTGCCGGGATGAGGAAACTGAGGCCCGAGAGGGTGGGACCACGGCCACGTGGGAGAGGGATCTCTGGCCCCGGGTCTGGCTGCGAAGCCGCAGCTCGAGGCCCGGGGGGCCGGGCAGGGAGGGCGGGCGGCAGGGTGGGGCGCGCCCTCCGCTGACAGCAGCGCCCGGGAATGCGCGGCCGGGAGGGGGCTCTCCGCCCGCCCCCCGCGCCCGGCCCCGGGCTGAGCTTCTCCCAGTGCGCTGGGACCCTGCGCTGGGGGTGGCCGGACCCTGGGCGGGAACCCCAGGATGGGAACCACGGCGCTCGGGGTCTTGGGTAGGGTGACCTTGAGGGAGGGGCGGGGGGAAGGACTTAGGGAGGGGGCAGCGACCAGGAAAGGGGACCCTCGCGGGGACGCGATCTGGGCGCCGGTGGAGAGGGGACAGCGCCCGGACTCCTGGCACCGGGGCAGGGCGACCTCGGTTGGCGCGCATTCCCGGGCCCTGAGCGCGGCGCCCGGAATAGCAGCCCCGGGGTGGGGGTAGGGGCGCTCAGTGCCCGCGCGGCTCCCCCGCCCCGGGCTTCCCAAGGTCACCGGGATCCGTACGCTCGGACACGAGGCCGCGGCTCCGGGGGCCGGGACCCGCGCGGGGCAGTCCCCTGCCGCAGATCAGCGCGGAGCGCGCCATGACCGCGCGGGGGCGCACGGGCCGCCGCCCCTCCGGACCCCGGGCCGGGCGCGCCCTGGGAGGCCGCGTGGGAGGGGCCGCCCCGAGCTCCCCCGCCCTCCCCGCGGGCCCCGCCGCTTCCGCTCGCCCTGGGGCCGCCCGGGGAGCCAGACGCGCCGCCTGGGCTCTGCGTCGCCGGTAAGTCCCTCTTCCAATCCGCCCGCTATCCTGGCCGGCGTCTCCTCCCCGTCCCGGGGCCCGCGCGGGCTGGAGGCTACGGGGCCGCAATCCCCAGGGTGGGAGAAAGCTCGTCCCCACTTCCTCCTGGGGAAACTGAGGCCTGGAGGCGTGGCTTGTCTTGTGGCCACACCGCCGGTCAGCAGTGCAGCCAAGAGGTGTAAGTGTCTTGCTCCGGGGGCGGGGGCTCTGGGCAGTGGGAAGAGTGGTCCTTCCAGCCCCTCACTTTCCATCACCTGGACCCCCACCCCACAACCGTGCTGAGCTGGGAGGGGGTGTCGGGGGGCCATGCCACTCCCCTGTGTCCGCTCTCCGGTCGTGTCTCCTGGGCAGGCCGGGGCTCTGGGTGCAGACAGGGGCGGAGATGCAGCTGGCGGCCCAGCTCTGGGCGGAGAGGGGGACCCGCCTCGTGGCCCCCAGGTTCTCAGCACCTGGAGCCACCTCGAGCCCAGCCCGGGTGCCCAGGTCCCAATGTCAGAGCCAGGAAGGCCTGAGAACCCAGGAGACTGAAGCTCACCAGGGGCCCTGGGTCAGCGGGTCCAGCCTTCCCTCCCCGTTGCACAGGCCCCGGGGCTGGAGGACGCCAGCTTGTCCCGTGTGTCCTTCCGCACTGCTGACCGACCGCTGGGCACCCTGGCCCTGGCTCTGGCCTGAGAGAGGACTCACAAGGCGGCCGCTTCCCTCCCTGTTTCCGCCAAGGCCATGGTCATGTGGAGGGTGTGGGTGGCCAGTGACTCCATCCTTCCCCTGACAGATGGGGAAACTGAGGCCAGGGAGGCGAAGTCTCCCCCTCCAGCCCTCCCACCTCTGTCCCTCGTCATCTCACCTGTGGCCCTTTCCCTCCGCAGGCCGCCCTGGTGCTCTATCCCACACCCTCTGCACATGAGGCCATGAGGCACCGACTGGACCGGGGCCAGGTCACCCATCCCTACCCGTCCCCCAATCCAGGGGCTCCCTGCTGCCGCGGGTCTGGGAGCTGAGGGGGCCCTGGAGGTCGGGGTGCTGCTGGGGGGCCTCTGCCCGGGACCGGCCCCTGAGCCAGCCCCCACTGGCCGCCCCTTCTGCAAGGTCTCATCGAGTCCTGGACTGAGCCCAGCTGGTCCTCGCTGCACAGATGGGGAAACTGAGGCCTGGGGAAGCAGAGCGGCTGGCCCCCGGCCATACAGGAAGGTAGAGGTGATGACAGTGGGAGTGTGAGGGGCCCTGGCCTGGAGACACCCGTGCACTATCCTGGAGTGATTTATAGCATCAGACACTGAATAAGCTGTGTGCATCTTTTTTTTTTTTAAGAATTTTATTTATTTATTTTTCCCCCAAAGCCCCAGTAGATAGTTGTATGTCATAGCTGCACATCCTTCTAGTTGCTGTATGTGGGACGCGGCCTCAGCATGGCCGGAGAAGCGGTGCGTCGGTGCGCGCCCGGGATCCGAACCCGGGCTACCAGCATCGGAGCGCGCGCACTTAACCGCTAAGCCACGGGGCCACCCCATGCTGTGTGCATCTTCAGACAAGAAACAACCAATAATAATAATAATAATTTTTGAGTCCTCCTTCTTCATACCAGGTTCTGTGCCCCCCGTTTTCCTTTCCTGATCCGACAGACCCCTCAAACTTTCCTGTAAGGGGGGCTCTGTTATCACTCCATTTTTCAGAGATAAGAAGGGAGGCTCAGAGTGGTTAAGTTACTGTCCCCAGTCACGCAGCCAGTCAGGGCAGAGCTGGGGTTCACCCCCTGGCCTGCTGGCAGCCCCCACTTCAGCGACCCCTCTGCCCCCCCAGACCCCGTGCCCTCCGGAACCTCCTGCTTCTGCTGTGGACCCTCCTGGACTGTGGTTTGGGGGGCAGTGCTCAGGTAAGGGGGGACATGAGGCGGGGGGCACAGGGACCCACCCAGCCAGCAGTGTGGGGCGCCCGCCTCCCTCCAGGCTGACCGGGCCTCTCTCGCCCCAAGTAGGGTCCGGGTGAGTGGACTCCGTGGCGATCGTGGAGTCGCTGTTCCAGCTCCTGCGGCCGGGGGCTCTCGGTGCGCAGCCGCCGGTGCGTCCGGTGAGTGGGCAGCTGGGCTCGGCCGGGCGGGGCGGGAGGGCTCCCTGCCCCTCCTCTGCTGCCCCGGGGCCCAGCCCTGGCCGCACCCTCGGCCTGCCCACACACGCTGTGCCTTTTAATCCCGCTGATCCAGCTGGAATGTGGGTGGGGTGCAGGGGTGGATGGGTGGGCAGGCCGGCTCTGGGGAGGGGGTTCCTGACCACACTCTGGCCACCCTGCTCCCCGTAGGTTCCCTGAGGAGGAGCCATGCTGGGGGGAATCCCATGAGTACCGCCTCTGCCAGTTGCCGGTAAGTTTGCCCGCCTCCCAGATGAGTCTGCCCTGAAGCTCACCTGGTCCCCACTCGTGCCCCCAAATACACTTGCTGCCCTGCCAGGTTCCCTGGGCTCCCCCGGGGCTGTCCCAGCCTCCAACCTACTCATCTCTGTCCCCAGGACTGTCCCCCAGGGGCCGTGCCCTTCCGAGACCTCCAGTGTGCCCTCTACAATGGCCACCCTGTCCTGGGCTCCCAGAAGTCCTACCGATGGGTGCCCTTCTACGGTGGTGAGCAGCCTGCCTTTCTGTTGGGCCAGAGGGAACAACTCAGAGCTGGCAGAGAGAAGAGGCTGCTAAGAAGGAAAGGGGACTTGGAGGGTTGCAAGGAGAAGGGGGCATTAGCACTGGGGCTTTGAAGGATATGTAGGAGTTGGTGAAGTGGGGGGGGAGCTTGTGTGAGGTGTGAAGCAGGGTCTATTCTGCACAGGGTCCAACACCAGGCTGAGGATTTACTTGGAACTGTATCCAGAGGCCAACAGTTCTCAAACTTACCCCGATAGCAGGAAATGTTGCTGCATTGAGCCGAAAATAGCAAGTTATATAACCATGTGCCCAGGGCAGTGAGCCTCCAGATTTTTGGGAGACAGGCAGCTTCAGACGCCTTGGTGGGGGCAGACACAGATAAGAAAAGCCCAGAACGGAGAAAGTTCCATCCGTCAACCTCATGGGTGTTTTTTTCCTTCGCTCTAAGAATTGGCGGAAACCTGCCATGATCCCACCCCCACAGAGGCCCGCCAGGGCCAGTGTAGGCTCCCATCCAGGCAGGGGCTGCCAGCCTGGCTCAGGGAGGTGGGACCCAGAGGGAGCTTGGCCTGGCAGGGTGTGATCAGACTGCCCATTACAGCCCTGGGAGGGCCGGCGACACACCCAGGCTACAGGGACTCAGCACTGCACAAACACTTTTGATTGGGCACCTGCTGGGTGCCCGAGTGCTGAGTGAGTTCTGCTCACTGCTGTACCGCAGAGCCCAGAAGTGTGTCTGGCAAACAGTAGGCGCTCAATGAGTGTTTGCGGAATGAACGAATGGATGCAGAACAGGTAGCGATGTTAACAACAGATAACATTTAAGGACTCCTAATATCAGGACTTAACACGAATGCATGAATGCAGCCCCAGGACACTTGCCTGGGAGAGCCCAGGGAGCTGGAGGCACTAAGATCCTGGCTCTGCCGCAACCTCCATGTGTAGCTTTGGCTTCATCTGCCCAAGGGGGCTGCCTGGGGGAGACTGGTGGGGAGGGAGCCGGAGCTCGGATGGAGGTCCCTGGATCGTACCAACAACTCCTCCTGCCCACCAGCGCCCAACCAGTGCGACCTCAACTGCCTGGCCGAGGGGCACGCCTTCTACCACAGCTTCGGCCGCGTGCTGGACGGCACTCCCTGCAGCCCGGGTACCCGGGGTCTCTGCGTGGCTGGCCGCTGCCTCGTAAGGACTCGCCAGGCCCCGCCCAGCCCCGCCCACCTCCCGTCCGGGCCCCGCCCCCAGGCCCCATTCACTTAGTCCCAGGCCTCCCCTCATCCTTAGGCCCCGCCCCTCGCACCAGGCCACGCCCTCAGGATGCCACGCCCCTCCATAGACTCCACGCCCAAGCCTCTCCCCTCCAGGGCCTTCCCTTTTACTCCCAGGCCCCGCCCCCAGGTCCCTTCCTTTTAGTTCTGTACTCCTGCCCTCTTCCCTAGGCCCCGCCCTGTCCCACCCAGGCCCCGCCCCTCCCTGGGCTCCGCCCCCAGAATCCTCCGTCCAGGGCCCAATTTCTTTCATTCCAAGCCCCGCCCCTTACCCCAGGCCCCGCCCCCAGGGCGGTCCCGGGCGGGTGGCCGTCCGTGAGTGCGTGCGTGGCCTCCCCACCCCTTTAGAGCGCCGGCTGTGACGGTTTGCTGGGCTCGGTCGCCCTCGAGGACCACTGCGGCCGCTGCGGCGGCGCCAACGACTCGTGCCTCTTCGTGCAGCGCGTGTTCCGTGACGCCGGTGACCGCCCGCCCCATCCTATGCGCCCGCGCAACGCGGGTCCTTTAACGAGCCTCGGGCCCGGAAGAGAAGTCCCGTGCTGATTGGGCAGTGTGCGGCCCAGCCGCCCCTCGCTCTTCCTTCTGATTGGCCACTCCCAGATTGCCCCGCCTTTCCCAGAACAGATGGGGTTTTAACCCTTTCGCCGCTGCACTTAAGCGATAATAATAACTCCAAACGTTTGCGGAGCGTTTTCGGAGTGCCAGGACCCGCAGTATCTCATTTAATCCTCAAATCATCCCTCAAATACACACCCGCCTGCACCCCAACACCGTCCTTCCCTCCCTCCCAGGTGCCTTCGCCGGGTACTGGAACGTGACCCTGATCCCCGAGGGCGCCAGACACATCCGCGCTGCCCACCGGAGCCGCAACCACCTGGGTATCAGGGTCCGAGGCGGGAGGCGCCCTGCTGGCCGCCCGGGTGCAGCGGGGGAGACTGAGGCCCGGGGAGAGGGACGCCAGGGTTGGGCGGTGGGAGGGTCCGTCCCGGGGAGCCCGCTGACCTTTCCCTTACAGCGCTGATGGGGGGCGACGGGCGCTACGTGCTCAACGGGAACTGGGCTGTCAGCCCGCCCGGGACCTACGAGGCAGCGGGCACCCTCGTGGTCTACACCCGCGCCGCAGCGGAGGAGACGCTGCACGCGGTGGGGCCCACCTCCCAAGACCTGCTGCTGCAGGTGCGGGCGGGCCTCTGAGGGGGCGGCTGGGCACAGGAGGGGGGGTTTAAAGGATCCGGGGGGAGGCAGGGGTCAGAGGAGGGAGGCTGGGGTCAGAGGGGGAGAGGCTGAGGTTAGAGGGGCCGGAGGGTCAGAGAGGGGAGGCTAGGGTAGAGGGTCAGAGGGAGAAGACTGGGGACAGAGGGTCAAAGGGGAGAGGCTGGGGTAGAAAGTCAGAGGAGGGAGGCTGGGGTAGAGGGTCAGAGGGAGGAGGCAGGGGTCAGAGAGGGGAGGCTGGGCCATCGGTCCGAGTGTGGCTCTCTAGTGTGCAACACCCCTCCAGGTCCTCCTGCAGGAGCCCAACCCCGGCATTGAGTTCGAGTTCTGGCTCCCTCGGGAGCGCTACGGCCCCTTCCAGGCGCAGGCACAGGCCCTGGGCTGGTCCCTGCGGCAGCCGCAGCCTCGGGAGGTGGAACCTCAGCCCCCCGAGCCCCCCGCAAGGCCCGCTGCCAGCCCCCCGAGGACCCCGACCCCTGCCCCAGGTGAGGTGGGGCCGGCCAGGGTGGGGGAAGCCAGGAGGAGAGGCCTGTGCCGCTGACTGCGCCGCCCCCGCAGACCCCTGCCCACCCTGCCCCGACACCCGCGGTCGCGCCCACCGGCTCCTCCACTATTGCGGCAGCGACTTCGGTGAGAGACCCCTGACCCCAACCCTCGCCTGGCCCCTGAGTGACCTCAACTCAGCCCCTGTCCTGCCAACCTCTGACCCTGATCTGACTTTATCCTAGATTCCTTGACCTGACTCCAACTTGACCCCTTCTTCTGACCCTAATTTGACTCCTCGTTCGGACCCTTTGCCCTAATCTGACCCTTCACCCATTATTGATCCCTGACCTGACCCTGACCCCGGTCCCGTCTCCACAGTCCCCAGGGGCCCCCAGTGCCCCCTCCCCCGACCCCCAGTTCCCTCGTCTGGCATGGGTGTGTGGATGGGTGCCCAGGGTGGAGCGTCCAGCCGGCCTCAGCACCGCCCTGCCCACAGTGTTCCAGGCCCGCGTGCTGGGCCGCCTCCGCCAGGCCCAGGAGACCCGCTACGAGGTGCGTGTGCAGCTCGTCTACAAGAACCGCTCGCCACTGCAGGCCCTGGAGTACGTGTGGGCGCCGGGCCGCTGCCCCTGCCCACCGCTGGCCCTCCATCGCGAGTACCTGCTGGCCGCCCGGCGCCTCGTCAGCCCCGATGGCACTCAGGACCGACTGCTGCTGCCCCATGCCGGCTATGCCCGGCCCTGGAGCCCCGCTGAGGACAGCCGAATACGCCTGGTCGCCCGGCACTGCCCTGTCTGAGCCCCTGGCCCAGGCCCCCACCTCACACAGCAAGAAAGACATGCCTGACCAGGCTCAAACTCAACCTATTTCCCCTCTTGCCTTGGCTTCCGGGGAGGCTCAGAAATATCTCCCACTGGAAGCTATGTGACTCTGTGTCACACACACTTAGACACCCCTGCACGCAGTCAAATCCACTGTCATAAGCAGGTAGGCACTCGTGAGGACACACTGAATAGACTCTAACTCCTATTTCCTCTCTCACTCTGGCTACCAGGAAACTCATAGCTATGTTACACTCAGAAATTTTGTATCTGCTTTTATTCCCCTCGCCTCATCCTCACTTGCCTAGAGACACCGTCACAAACTAGCAAGGCCCAGAGGAAGACTTGACTAACAAGACATTGTAACGTATCAGTTTCCCCTCTTGCCCTGGCTGCCAGGAAGCTCATCACTGTTTACCTCTCTGGCACTCTGTGCTCTCCCTTCTCGCTGCCACTTACACATACACCCTCATGTATTCAGAGACACCATCACAAGCAGGCATGCCCTTAGAAGACCCGCCAAACCAGACACTGTAATGTACCAATTTCCTCTTTTGCTCTGGCCACCAGGAAGTTCAGAGATCGTCTTGACAGCCTTAGCAATTCTAGGTGGGTTTCCTCCAGGCAACACTGCTGTTCACCCTTTTTTATTCCTATTTAATTTTTACAAGCAGTTTTTTACACAAGGGCACCCCAGTTACATGTACTCGGCCACAGAGGTGTGGGGACGTACTGGTCATCCGATCCACAGTCGCGCTGTCACAGTGTGTCCATGCGTGATCACACCCACCCCGTCCCCTCCTCCTCCTGATCCAGCCCCCACCTCCCCTCAGCATGACCCTGTGTAGGGGGTGAGAACAGGGAATATATGAGGATGGGGGGCAGGAGGGGAGTCGACGGGGCTTTGTAGGTCCCAAGCCCCCTCCCCGTGCCCCCTTGGGGACCATTCATCTCAGGCCACCCTGGGGACACTTCCCCAGCGGGGGAGGTAGGTCAGAGCCCCTGCTCTCAGCCTGTCCCCATCCCCGTGTGTTCCTCCTCATATATTCTTCTGGAGCCAGGAGGACAGACCTCGGTCGTGTGTGAATTGGGAGTGTCTGTGGGGTGTCACACAGTCGCTCAACAAACCTCCCCCATGGAGCGCCCCTGAGGGGCTGCCCTTCTGCCTCACCCCCACAGGGTGGCTCACGCTGTCATTTGGGACAATCTGCTCCTCTGTACCATCCGTAGTTGTGTTTTTCTCTGGGGCTAGGGATGGTGGGAGTGGGCACGGGGAGGAGGACGTGCGGGTCTCCATGGGCTCAGCCCCTGACACTGTGGGTGACCTTAGGCCAGGCCCCCCCACTCTGGGCCTCAGTTTCCCCTTCTGTGAGTACCCTTTCAGTCCCTCCCGGCCTCTTCCGAGCTCCTTCCCTAGCCCCTTGTTCATTCATGTATTCCTCCAATGCATATTTATGGAGCGCCTACTGTATGCCAGGGGCCCAGTGGTGCCTGGGCCGTCCCAGGCCTGGCCCTGTCATCTGCCCCAAGTGTGGAAGGTGGTGACCCCCTGGAGCCCCCACTCCCACTGGGCCAAGAGGGGTGCAGTTCTGGAGGGAGGTGTGGGGGCTGGGCGCCCCCTGGTGGCAGGCCAGGGGAAGAAGAGATTCCAGGCCCCCATGTTTGCTGCAGTCCCTGGGGTCCCTCCACCATGGCCCCCATCCACACCCACTTCTCTCACCGGTGCTTGCCTTCCTTGGGAACGCCCCTCCCCACCCACCGGCCTCCCTCACCAGCACCCACGCCATGGCCCCTCTTCGTGCCCCTACTGCCGTTACCGTGCCCCCCATCATTTGCCCCGGTGTGTCCCCTCTGCCTCACTGAAGCGTGGAGATGTGTCAGGGATGGCGGTCTCGGCCTTCTCAGCCCTGGAGCTCACGGGACAGCCCTGCCACCAGCTCTCAGATGGGTGCCACCTAACCAGCTGGACCCGCCGGCTGGGCAGGGCAGCTGCCAGGGCAGGGTCCACTCCGGCAGGATGGCCCGTGGCCACACAAGCAGTGACTCCTGCCTGTCTCTCTACAGCCCCCCCGCCGTGCGGCAACATGTGTCCAGTAATGATCCTGTCTCAGCAGGCAGCAGATGTCACAATGTTTTCCTGATTTGCTCTTTAGCTTTAAAACAATTTAAAGAGAGAAGAAAACATGGCAATTCTAAAGATGCTCCAATTCAGCAAGAGTTCACGCGGCACCAACATTCGCACTCGCCAAGCGAAAATATTATGCGCTGTTTTGCTCCTTTACATTTAAACGCGAATAAAAACTCCAGGCGGTTCCATAGACTGACGGCAACGGAGTGACTGAGTTCTGATTCTGCGTCTCTCCAGTCCCGGCTCTTTTTATTATTTACTGTGTCCCCGGAGGGTGCACGGTGCCCGTTTGCGTGAGAGACCCAAACAGCGCCCAGAGACGATGGGGACCGCCGGCGGAACGTCCTCTGCCAGGAGGCGCCCAGCTGAGCCCTCGCGTGCGGATCGGCTTCCTGCAGGAGGCGGTTCATAAAGAATTCAAATGAGCAAGGTTGAGCTTGCATCTCTGTTACTAAAACAATGCCAGTTGCCACAATTGTTTCATTAGCTCCGGGAAGGATTGTTGCAACAAGGCTGGCTGGCTCCAGGGTCCCGATGCTCGTCCTGTCGTCTTTAATTCTCCGCAGACAGGGCAGCCCCATGTCTGCCGCCGTCCGCCCTCCTCTCCCGGGGCCCCTGGCCCAGAGGGCTGACCCCCCGGAGGACACGTGCCCGGTCACAGAGCTGCAGAAAGCCCCGGCCGGTCCTACGGCCCCGGGCTTGGACGGGGGCGTGCGGGGGCGAGTGGAGGAGCCGCTTGGGAAGACAGTCGGGTGTGTCTGCTGCGGATGACAGCCCCTCGCTGTAGTGGGTTGAATCACTGGGCCCATGTCCCAACCCCCAGACCCTGTGAAGGGGACCTTATCTGGAAAAAGGGACTGTGCAGATGTGATTAAAGGTCTCAAGATGAGATCATCCTGGATTATCCGGGTGGGCCTTAAACCCAATGACAAATGTCCTCGTAAGAGAGACACGGAGGAGACAGAGGCCACGTGTTGAGGGAGGCAGAGATGGGAGGGATGCGGCCACAAGCCCAGGACGCCTGGAGCCTCCAGAAGCTGGGAGAGGCAGGAAGGACCCTCCACTGGAGCCTCTGGAGGGAGCGCGGCCCCGCCACACCGTGATCTCAGGTTTCTGGTCTCCAGAATGTCAGAGAATAAATCTCTGTTGTTTTAAACCCCCCAGTGTCTGGTCATTTGCTCCGGCCAGCCCAGGACACTCACACACTCACCCTACACCCTGCGATCTCTGACAGGCACATGCCCACGGGAAAGGAGCCCTCTGCTCCCGAGGCCAGTTCTAGAATGTTCCGCAGCTTTAGTCATAATAGCCCCAAACTAGAAACAGCTGAAATGCCATCGGCAGGGGACCGGGGCGCATGAGCTGCAGCCACCCTGAAGGACCACACACTACCCACCAACGAGAAAGCACGAGGTCCTGACAACTCGCACCGCAGCCAGGAGTCAGACAGACACAGCTCTGAGTCAGACAGGAAGGGACAGAGACAGTGTGGGTGACGTAAATGACGTCCAGGGACAAAGTAAACAGAGTCAGGATGGGGCTACCTCGGGGGCAAGGGACTGGGAGGGGCTGCCTGGTGTGTCACTAGCGCTGAGTGCTGGGCACGCTTCTCTCTATGTTTAAATTAAAGACCAAGCAAATCCAAGGGCCCCAGGTCACGGTGTCCACCTGGGGAGACAGGTGTGCCCTCCCACTTGGGCTCCCTGGCGGGCTGAGCCCGGGGACAGTCCTGGAGGGGCACAGCCTGAGCGCCCCACACCTCAGTGAGGCAGAGGGGACACCCTTGGTGCAAGTGCAGAGCGAGCCAGTGCCGTCCCCTCCCCTGGACCTCGGCCACACCGCTTTCTCCAAACAGCTGGGCCGGCGATAAGCAGATTCTGAGATCCCTGTCCCCGACGTCCTCGTGGACTTCTCTGCAGGGCGGGGGCTCATTAATGATTACCCCCACCCCTCCCTCCTGGCAAAGCCTCCGTTCCCGAGAAAATGCCAAAGTCCTCGCCGTGCCTTCCAGGTCCCTGCGTGGTCCACCCCCAGACTCAGCTGCTTTCATCGCCTCACGGATTCGGCTCCAGCCACACCGGCCTCCCCGCTCTGCCTCCACCCACCAGGCACCGTCCTGCCTCAGGGCCTTTGCACGGGCTCTTCTCTCCGCCTAGTATTCACTAGACCCATGCCTGCATCTCAGTTACCTCTTTGCTCAGATGTCACTTCCACAGAGGGGGCTCTCTGACTCTTCCTCACATTGAGCCCCCACCCCCAACTCCCGGCTGCATCTTTTCCCCATGACCTTCACCTCCTTCTGACGTGTCATATGTTTATCATATCGATTGTCGCCTCCCCAAATGCTCGGGAACCAGGACTTTTTCCTCTCTGGGTCATCACTGTACACGTGGCTCCTGGAGCAGGGCCTGGCATACAGTAGGCGCTCAGTATTTGTTGAGGGATCAAAGGAGTGAATTGGACCCACTGCTCCCCAGAAGCGCCCAGTGCTCCCCCCCACCCACCCAGGAGAGTCTCAAGGACGAGGACACAGGCTGTGGTGGTGGTGGCCGCACGGGGCTGCCTCCTTTGTGGGAAAGCCGTCTTTGATGGACGGGGCCACCAGCAGCTGGGGACAAGCTGGGCTGCTAAGGGGGGAGAATGTAATGTGTCAGAGGATTGTGGGACATGGCTGATGTGTTTGGGCAGAAACCAAGAGGGTCTCCAGACACCACCCACCGTCCCTGGGACAAAATCGCAGCCGGCTGGGAACCACCGAGTCACGGCCCCGGGGACAGCAGGTTTATCCTCGGAACCCTCCTCTTGTGTGTCCACTACAAGTCGTGGCTAACTGGAGTCTCGGGGACGCAAGGCCTGGGTGGGCGGCCGGACTGTATGACGCTGCGGGCCCAGGGCCTCCCCTGGGGGCTGCCTCCCACGGAGACACGCACGGGGCTGCAGCCGGGGATGGGTTGAAGCCAGCGACCGACAGACGGGGGGACCCCAAACCCGGCCCCCGGGCTCAAGGTGGAGCCAGTTCCAGGTCCAGTTCACACCCCGGGACCGCCCCCCAACACTACCATGTGCTCAGCTCCCCTCGCCGCCCAGCTTCCGACTCAGGCTCTGCTGCCTGGGACCCTGACTTAAATAGAGGCTGCTCCGGGGCCGCCCCGTGGCATAGTGGTTAAGTGCTTGCGCTCTGCTGCTGGCGGCCCGGGGTTCGGATCCCGGGCGCGCACCGACGCACCGCTTGTCAGGCCATGCTGTGGCGGCGTCCCATATAAAGTGGAGGAAGATGGGCACGGATGTTAGCCCAGGGCCAGTCTTCCTCAGCAAAAACAGAAGGATTGGCAGATGTTAGCTCAGGGCTGATCTTCCTCGCAAAAAAAACAAAGACAAAAAAACAAAACAGAGGCTGCTCCATTTTTTAATATACTCTTGGATCGGATTGGCTGGTTTTTGCTCGGAGTTTTTGCATCTATATCCACTTGTCAGGCTGTTGCCTTCTTTACTTGCCCCGTCTCTGCCTGCATTTATGACCGGGGTCATGCTGGCCTCAGAAAAGCATCCAGGGGCCTGGTGGAGAGGGACCTGTCGGTGCCCACTCGCCTCCCCTCTCCCTGTTTCCACGAATGCCGGGCTGTCGAGGGCTGGCCCGCAGGCCTGTGCGTGGAAGGCTCTCTGGGCCGGCCCCGAGCTGCCTGCAGGGGGCACTGCCTGGACGGAACGGCCCAGGCCCGCTCCCTACTGGAGTTCCCGGGACCCCCTCCCAAAGAAACAACGTGGACTCCAATTCCCATCTTGGATCTGGCTCGGCCACCTGGGGAGACCTCGAGCAGGCGAGTTCGCCTCCCTGGGCCTCGGTTTCCTCATCTGTAAAGCGTGTCGCATGGCTTCGGGTCCTGATGAGATGAGACCCTGCCGTGAAGCCCCCCCATTGAGGACAGACGGGAGACGAGGCTGGTCCTCGAGCTTTATTGGGGCCCCTGCTAGCAGACCAGGTGTTTGAGCCGCCAGCAGTGGCGCAGGAGGTGGAGCCCGTGTCTGTGGAGGGGCCAGGTGACCTCCGTGGTGACCTCCGTGGTGGACTCGGAGCTGGACTCCAGCGAGGACTGGGAGGGGCAGGCGGCGGGCCGCTCGGGCACCGCAGGGCTCCCAGGGGGCCGCGTGGGCGACGGCTGCTCACGCGGCCTGCTGGACTCGGCGGCCTCGGGGGCCCAGTCCCCCGGCTCGCTGGGGGTCTTGTTGGGGATAGCAGTGCCGCTGGGGGACTGCACGAGGGGGGCTGCCTGGCTGGAGGAGGGGCTGTGACGCTGCCCGGAGCCCGAGGACTGGCGGCCCGGCTGCGAGGGGCCCAAGGAAGTGGCGGAGGGCCCGGGGCGCTGCGGGCCGGGGGCGGGGGGCCGGCTGGGGGCGTCGGCTGGCGGCCGGGGCCGGCCCCGCGACTTGCCGGGCAGCTGAGAGCCGCTGGCAGAGCGGGCGGCCTGGGAGCGAGGCTGGGACCGGCCCGCGGCGGGGCGCGAGGCGTTCCCGGGGGCTGGCTGCCGAGGGGCCGAGGGACCCGTCGGGGGCTCCGCCGGGGCGTCAGCCGAGGCGTCCGCGGACTTGGGCTGCGACGTCTTGTCCAGCTCGCCGGCCGGCAGGTCTGTGCTGGGGCCGGGCGGGGCCTTCACTGGTCCTTCTGGAGCTGCGTCACGGCTGCTTTGGCTGCAGAGAGAGGACATGGGGTAAGGGCCTGGCGCTGCGCTCAGCCGCCGGGACGGAGGCTGCGGGGGCCAGCGTGGGGTCCGCTCACGGGGCCAGCGGCCATCCTTGGAAGGGACAGAGTCACGCGTAAACGCGCACACACGTGCACACTCCCACATACGCGCACAGGCACACATGAGCGCACACAGAGGCCCGGCCTCCCAGGGGCGGGGGTTACGTACGGTCGGCTCCGAGGGCAGCGGGGGGCTCCCCACCACGGCCGCCGGGGTGACGCGGGCCCGGCTACGGGCCAGGGTCTGCAGGACTGGTCCCCGAGAGCGTGGGAGAGAGAGGCGGACAGTGAGGGGAAGGCAGAGCGCCGGACGGCCAAGGCGCCAGCCAGAGGGAGGCACAGTCAGGAGCGAGGAGGCGGGAGTGGAGGTGAGGGGGGCAGCAGGCTGGGACACAGATGGATGGACAGACAGACAGACGGAGACCGGGATGACGGACACCCCACACCCCGCGGGCACTGACCGTCCCGGGTGATTCCGGCCGCCACGTCCAGGGCGCGCCCGCTGAGGTCGCTCACGATGCTGTCCACCGCCTCGTGGTGCTTCAGAAACAGCGGGCGGACCACGCGGTGATACAGCAGCTGAGCCCCGTTCCAGGGCCCGGGCACCATGCAGAACAACAGGAAGGCGCACTGCGGGCACGGGCCCAGTCACACGCGGGCCTGCCCTGGGTCCCATCGGGTGGGCCGGGCCTCCCCCGTCAGACACCCCTTGGGATAGGTCTGGGCCTCCCCTGTCAGACACACCCCTGGCCGGGCCTGTTTCTCAGGAGAAAGGGCTGAGTTTCCCCCTCACACCCAGGAGGCAGCAGGCAGGGCCCCCTCAGACCCCCGGTCTCCTGGCCACCCGCCCGCTGCTGGGAACCACAGCCACACGTGTCTCCCGGCGGCGCCCACCTTTCCCGCGTAGTAGAAAGGGAACCAGGACAGGAGCAGATCGCTGAAGAACTCGGCCAGCCCGAACAGGCCGTACACCACCCAGTAGGTGAGCCACACAGTGTCGTCCTCTTTGCTTGGGCTCTCGATGGCCTTGATTCTGGGGGGAGGCGCAGGGGTCAGGGGCTGCCCGGAGCTCCTGGACGCCCCCCCGCCCGGCCAGCCCCGGCACTCACGATGCATACGCAGGGTACACAAAGCCGATGAGATTGCACAGCAGAGACGCCCCGTAGCCGAATAAAAGATACAGGCCTAGCAGAGTGGCAGCTCCTGCAGAAAAGAGAGGTGTGAGCGGGGCTCCCACGCACTCTGCGCCTGCACCGCAGTGCCCTGGGCTCCTCTTGGCCTGGCTCCTGCGGTCTGCAGCCGTCAGTCCTCCCAGAAGCCTCGGCGACCCCTCCAGGATGCATTAGTCGCCCCCACAGCGCCTGGGCAACCCCCAGTGTGGCCCTGAACCCCAAGTCGTGTATCTGCAACCAGTTAACATATCCGTCTCCCCTACAGGACTGTGAGCTCCCCAAGGACAGGTAGGGACCTCGGCCCTGGTAGGTACAGAGTAGCTGCCCAATAAATGTTTGTTGAATGAATAAGTGATCATCTGCAATTATACCCGCCTCACTCCAGGTCCTACAGAAGGGGCTGGGCACAAGAAGCCAGCGTGTGAATAAAAGTAACAGGAGAAGAACTTGAAAGTGAGGCCATTCTGTTAAGATATGATTCCTGGTGAGCAGAGAAAGCCAACAGCGTCTTGCACTTTTATTTTAGTGTAAGGCTTTGCAAGCCAGCCCTGGGGGTCTAGGGGTTAAGATTCGGGGCTCAGTCCCAGTAGGGAACCAAACCCCCGTCTGTCGGTTGTCATCCTGTGGCGGCCGCGTGTGGCTGTGATGCTGAAAGCTCTGCCACCAGGATTTCAAATACGAGCAGGGTCTCCCAGGGAGGACAGGTGTCAGCAGAGCTTCCAGACTAGACAGACTAGGAAGAAGGGCCTGGCCACCCACACCCCAAAAGATTGGCCATTAAGACCCTGTGAATAGCAGTGGAGCATCGTCTGATAGAGCGCCGGGAGGGGAGAGGGTGGCGCAGAAAGACCGGGCAGGTACTGCTCTGCTGGACACAGGGGCGCTGGGAGTCGGGACCCACTCGATGGCACTAACAACAAGGCTTTCTCGGTCTCAGCACTGTGGACACTCAGAGCCGGGTCACTCTCTGGGGGACCGTCCTGGACGCTGTGGGGGGTTGAGCAGCATCCCTGGCCCCACCCACTCCATGCCAGGAGCATCCCAGTGTGACAACCACAGACGTCCCCAGACATTGCCTGGTGTTCTGAGGGGGGCACATGGCCAAGTGTGAGACTGCTTGTCTTAGGGCAGGTAGCAAAGCGCAGTCTCGAGTCCCCAGACCGAGGAGAGCCCTCAGCAATTCCACTCACTCTCCACGAGACACCAGCATCTCTCTCTGCTTGGAGCCTCCGTTTCCCCATCTGTCAATGGGTGGCAGTGGCCCTGCCCCCTGGGGTTGCTGTGGGGTTAGCTGAGTACAACTCGGCAGAGAAGACTCCTTTCCACAGCTGTACTGAGCGCGTCCCGGCCGCGCACACAGGCTCCCAGCCCCGAGGGCTCAGAGGAGACGGTGTGAGGGCTGGAGGGTGGCAACCGCCCCATTTATTAAGCGCTTCTAGTGTGCGGGGCTCTATCTCCTGCAATGGCCAGAGCAGAATGGAAGCTGGGGGGAGGGGGACTCCCCGCGGTCACGGGGCTCCTGGGAGCATTTACAGCCTCCGCCTCCTCCCCAGGCTGTTATCTGCAGACATAGCGGCCACTGTGGACCAAAGGGCAGAGACACCCCCATCTTGCCCTCTGCCCCATTCACCTTTACCCACTGAGGTCTGGGTCAGGAGTGGGAAGGAGGCCGCGTCACCGCCTCCTCTGAGTTTCCACGCCTGTTCCCCGGGGCAGGGGATTTGCCATCTGGGGCAAGTGGGGCCCAGGAGTTCCCACATCCGGGCGAGGGGGCGGGGGACACCACCCTTCCCCTGGCTCTCCCGGTCACGCCTCCCTTTGATCCCTTTTCCTGCAGCCTCAGCAACAGCAGGATGATCTGGGACGTGGGGGTGGGGTGGGGGGCGCAGCCCTGGAGATCAGCAACAGATGGGCCCCAGGGGATGGGAGGGGGGTCAGCCTCCCACACAGCCCCTGCCTCTCTGGGCCTCAGTTTCCTCCCCTTGGCCCCCAGCCCCCTCCGGCGGGCCCCTCCCCAGTGCTCTATGACCTAAACTCCCCGCCCACTGGTACCAGGGATGTGGAAAACCAGGCCGGAGGTCACCGCCTGCTCCCAGGGGCAGGTCCCTGGCTGAGCAGACGTGGGTTGAGGACCCGGGACCTGGGGGGATGGATTTCCGACCCTCCTGGGGCTGCCTGGCATGGGAATCCGCCAGCTGGCGGGAAAACGGGGGGAAAGTGACCTCCCAGGATCTGCACGAAGAAGGTTCTCAAAACACACATGCTGCGTCCTCATCCAGAGCCCCCCCCCCACCCCGCCCAGTGTCCGGACAAAATGTCCTTGTGATTTGTTCCAGGGGGCCTTCCTGGAGGGAGGCATTTGAGGGGTGCTGACTAGATAGTTTCGGGGAGTGGCAGGGGCCACTCAAGGTCACTGAGGAGGGTGGGAGAAGAGGATTGGGGAAGAGGTTGCAATCAGGGCTGGCTGGCCCTCCCTCTCCGTGGGCCCCATCCAGTCTGTCTCCAACCCCACCACAGCTGTCAAACAACCCAATTCCAACCCAACTATTCAGGCACAGTGGGCCAAGCCACTGGGCAGGGCAGGGGAGACGGCAGGCCAGGGGGGAGGTGGGAGTGACCCTTCCCCCCCTGGCCTGGAGCATCCCCTGGGAAAACGGGAAGTTCTCTGCACTTGCTTCCAGGCTGGGGTCCGTCCGGGAAGGGGGTGGGGAGACTCGCAGGACACTGGCAGCCTCCTCGGCCCCTGACGGGAGAGGGGGAGGAGGGGGGAGGGGGTGGCCGGCAGGACAACTGGATGAACCGGACTTCGGCCTGGCGGGCACCCAGGGCCCCGAGGAGGGGGCAGAGCCGAGACCGGAGTGTGGGTGCTGCAGGGGCCGAGACAGGGGGAGGCCCTCGGCCGAGCTGGCACGGCGGGCGCAGGGGAGGGGCTGCAGGCAGACCCCGGGGTCCCGCCCACGACCCCTCCGCGGGACCCGGGTCTCCGCGCTGGACGCAGGGCGCGCGCCGCCGTCCGAGCCGGACCCCGCAGCCCGGGCCGGCCGGCGCGGGGCAGGCGCGAGGCCCGGGTGCCCAGGGCCTCAGTGTGCCCGTCGGCGAAATGGGGCGGCGGCGCCGAGCGCCCCCCGACGGCTCACCCGCGGCCAGGTACCGCTTGTCGACACCGGTCCTGGCTTCGAGCGCCCCCAGCGCCTCGGCGGCCGGGTTCCTCTGCTCCAGCAGGCGCTCGAAGCGCTGGCGCAGGCCGTCCATGGCACCGGCGGGCCGGGGCCCGGCAGCCCGAGCTCGACCGCGGCCCCGCGCACCGGCCCCGCCGCGCGCGCGCCGCCTTCCCCGCGCTCGAGCCGCTCCGCTCCGCCCCCGGGCCGGTCTCCGCCCCCTGCCCCCCGCCCCGGCCAATGGGAGGGCAGGGCGGGCAAAGGAGGTGGGGCCTGCCCCGTCTCCCCCGCCGCATGGCCCTCTGGCGGGCCGCCGCCGCCGCCGCGACTCGCCCGGGAGGGGGCGGGGCGCGGCGGCCGAGGGCGCCTATTGGCCGAGCGGGAGCGAGACGTAGCTGATTGGAGGGGCGGGGTCATGGCCGGGGATTATTGGCTGAGCCGTTGTTGGGGGTGGAGCTGGAGGGGAAGAAAGGCGCGTGCTAGTGGGTGGAGCTGGAGAAAGGCCAGCGCTGATTGGAGAAACGGCAAGGGATTCATTGGCGAGAACAGAGGAGGGGCGGGGCTAAGCACACAGGAGGCGGGGCGGAATACGAGCGGTGCGGATGGGGGCGGAGCTAAATTGAGGAGACGGGCTTACTCAAAAGAACAATTCTGATTGGACAGGAGAGGAGGCAGGGCTGATTTCAGAGGGGGGGGTGTGTACGAAAGTGGGCGGGGCAGATCATGGGGCGTGGTCAATTGTAGCAACAGTGAACTCGCTCCCCTGAGTCAGAAGGTTTGGGTCATTGCACAGACGGGGAGGCTGAGGCTCCAGAGGGTTAGGGTCTGCGGAAGACCAGTGTGGGACTGTGTCGATCCCCACTTCTGTCGGATCTTCGCGCCCCTCCAGTGGGGAGCCGCAAGGCCCCCTGGGAGTTGAAGCCTAGCATGGGTTGCCATGGCACCGGGGGCGGGGCGGGTGCGTGGGCCGGCTCGGCGGTTTGGCCAGGGGAGGAGCTTCCAGAGGCCCCGCCCCCGGCCCCGCCCCCGCCCCCGCCGCCATGCGGCCCGCCTGGACTGCGCTGTGGCTGCGCCTGGCCTTGGCCCTGGGCCTGGTTGGCCTCCTGGCTGTGGGGTGGGCCTCTGCCCGGGCCCCCATCTATGTCAACAGCTGGGCCGTGCGGGTGTCCCAGGGTTACCAGGAGGCCGAGCGCCTGGCGCGCAAATTCGGCTTCGTTAATCTGGGGCAGGTGGGCGGGCCCCGCATGGACGGGAGGGGGCGGGGGCTGGACGACCCCAGACCCCGACAGACGGGAGGGGGTCCCCTAGGTCCCCCTCATATCAAGAACACGCAGTCCACCCCTGTCTCGACCAACCTCAGACGCTGGGACCCCTGAAGCCCCCACCTGGGCACCTGGTTGGGGGAGGATGCAAGCAAGGGGCCTGGCCCCGGTCCTGGGGGACCTCTGTCGGGGGAGCCGGATCCCAGCGATGCGGCTGCTCCCCCGCATTCCCAGATCTTCCCTGATGGGCAGTACTTCCACCTGCGGCACCGGGGTGTGGTCCAGCAGTCCCTGACCCCGCACTGGGGCCACCGCCTGCGGCTGAAGCAAGACCCCAAGGTGAGCCTGGCCTCGGGGCTGCCCCCTGGGGGTCCCGGCCAACTCTTGTTAGTCTCGTGATTAGCATGAATGGCTGTGTGACCTTCGGCAAGTCACCTGCTCTCTGAATCTCAGTTTCCACTTGGCCCCCCAGTCTATACAGTGGGGACCACATGGGGAGAACCACAGATCACATGTGGGCAAGGCGCTCATCCCAGGACCTGGCACACAGTCAGCATATCTGCTCAGCCCCCTTTCCTCCTCTAGCTCACCCTGAGAGGTCAGGGTCCCCAGGTATCCCGTAAAGAGAGGCAGATAACGTTCTAGCTCACAGGATGGAGAGGGGTGGAACTGGCCCATTTTACGATGGAGGAAATAGTTCCAAAGACTAGGAATCGTGCTGAAGTCACCCATGAGGCCGTGCCGGGGCTGAATTGGGGCCAGAACCCAGTCTCCAGGCACGCAGAGAGGTGCCAGATTGGGAAAAGGACTTAGATGCCCAGCAGAGGAGTTGGGGCTGAGTCTGCAAGCCCTCGGGAGCCACGAAGGGGTGTGGGCTGGGCTGGAGGGCAAGGAGGCAAGAGGCGTGACAGCTGGAAACATGCCAGGAGCACTGGGGACAGAGAGAAGTGGCATGTTCAATATGTGGTTTGCAGGAGAGAGGCCAGGGCTTGCCGACGGATTGGATGTGTGCAACAGAGAGAAATCAGGGCCGGCTCCCAAGTCTGGAGCTGAACAAATTGGGAGACGATGGCCCCAGTTGCTGAGATGGGGGCAGGGGGACATCAGCTGGTTTGGGGGCTGGGAGATCAACCCGAAAGGAGGAAGGGCAAAGGTCTGAGGAAGAGCAGCCCTGCACAGGCAGAATGGCATGTGCAAAGGCTCTGGGGTGAGGCAGCCACTGTGGCTGCAGCAGAGGGAGGCTGGTGGGGGCCAGACAGCAGGGGGCTTTGTGGCCCTGGAGAGGGCAGTGGGGAGCCACAGAGGGGTGTGCTGAGAGTGGATTGCAGAGAGGCAGTGGGGCAGCTGGAGGACCAGGGAGGAGGCGGGTATGGCCAGGCAGGGATGTCCTGCACAGGAGAACGAGAGGTATAGGGGGAGGTGGGTAGGCCTTGGGCAGAGATTCTAGAACAGGGCCAGGGGAAGGGGCAGGGTTGGGACCCCAGGAGCCCCAGCCACCCCGGGGAGCAGCCACACCTCTGTAGGCCCTGGGGAGGGGTTCACTGAAGGCCTCGGCCCCCTCTGAAGGCAGAGCCCCAGGCACAGAGGGACCCCGACGAGCAGCCCCAGCAAATATGGGGTCCCAGCCCCAACCCATACCACGAAGCTCCAGACAGGCAGTGGGCAGCCCAGACACACATCCCACTCCAACTGCAGCCCCCCAGACGGGTGCCCCTTGGCACACCCACAAAGAGGCCGCACAGACCCTAGAAGCAGACTTGGGCCCTGTGCCCGGGAACTGGTGGGAAGGGCTGGGAAAGGCTGGGAAGGGCAGGCCCCCTTGGCCCGTGGGTCAGTCCCTCCCGCTGACGGCAAAGAAGGGTGCCCATCAGAGCCCCCTGCCCCCTCCAGGTGCAGTGGTTCGAGCAGCAGACCCTGCGGCGGCGGGTGAAGCGCTCCTTGGTGGTGCCCACAGACCCCTGGTTCCCCAAGCAGTGGTACATGGTAAGCAGGCCGGGCTGGGCAGCGGGGACGGGCCAGCTGGAGCCCCACTGACCCAGCCCCACCCTGCCCCCGCGCAGAACAACGAGGTGCAGCCAGACCTGAACATCCGGCAGGTCTGGAGCCAAGGGCTGTCGGGCCAGGGGGTTGTGGTGTCCGTCCTGGACGACGGCATCGAGAAGGACCACCCGGACCTCTGGGCCAACTACGTGAGTGCATGGCGGGCCGGGTGGGGGCTGCCTCAGAGCCAGCAGCCGGTCCCAACTGCCTCCAATCCCTACCCCGCCCCCAGGACCCCCTGGCCAGCTACGACTTCAATGACTACGACCCAGACCCCCAGCCGCGATACACGCCCAGTAACGAGAACCGGTGAGCCCGGAGTCCCACGTGGGGGCGGCCCCTATGGCTCTGGGGGGACTGGGGGGCTCTGACAGGCAACCCTCTCTGCCCTGGCGCTAGGCACGGGACCCGCTGTGCTGGGGAGGTGGCCGCAATGGCTAACAACAGGTTCTGTGGCACAGGCGTGGCCTACAATGCCCGAATCGGAGGTACCAGGATCCCTCTCCTCCTGCCCGGGGACAGAGGCCGGACCCGGTGGTCCTGGGTGGCCGGGAACGCTGGGGGAGTTGGCAGATGCAGGGCATCCCTGATGCAGGGCGATGCCCGGGCCCCGACTCGGGGGGGGGGGGGAGCTGGGCCCCACACGACACCCCACTCCCGGGGGTGGACAGGGCGCAGGCAGGTGACGCAGAGCGCCCCCTGCAGGCGTGCGCATGCTGGACGGCACCATCACAGACGTCATCGAAGCCCAGTCGCTGAGCCTGCAGCCCCAGCACATCCACATCTACAGTGCCAGCTGGGGCCCCGAGGACGACGGCCGCACGGTGGACGGCCCTGGCGCCCTCACCCACGAGGCCTTCCGGCGCGGCGTGACCCAGGTGAGCGGGCGGGGGCCAGGGGCCAGGCGGGCGCGCGCGGAGGCCCACGCCCCGTCCCCGTGTCCCCGTGTCCCGTCCGCAGGGCCGCGGCGGGCTGGGCACGCTCTTCGTCTGGGCTTCGGGCAACGGCGGGCTGCACTACGACAACTGCAACTGCGACGGCTACACCAACAGCATCCACACGCTCTCTGTGGGCAGCGCCACCTGGCGCGGCCGTGTGCCCTGGTACAGCGAGGCCTGTGCCTCCACGCTCACCACCACCTACAGCAGCGGCGCCGCGCCCGACCCCCAGATCGTGAGGCCCCGCCCTCGGGAGGCCCTGCGGCTGCCCGGCCCCTCTGTCTTGTCCCCCCTCCTCTCCCCCCCATCCCCGCCCCCTCCTGTCCCTCCCCTGCCATCGCTCCTCTCCCCCCCCCCGCCCTCCCGTCCCCCCGCCCCCCTCCTCCCCCCTGCCTTCCTGTCCTCCCGCCTGCCTCCTCTCCCCCCACCGCCCTCCTGTCCCCCCCGCCCTCCTGTCCCCCCCCACGCCTGCCTCCTTTCCCCCCCCCCAGCCCTCCTGTCCCCGTCCCTCCTGTCCCCCATCCCTTCTGTCCCCCCTCCTGCCACGGCTGCCCTTGCAGTGCCGGGAACACAGACACAGGCCCAGGCGCCGCCGTTGTCGCCCCTCCCAGCCCCGTGTCTCCCAGGGCCCTGCGCCCGGGGTCTGCCCTGCCGTGTCTCCTTGAAGTCCCTGGTTCTTCCCGAGCTCAGTGGGTGGTATTGTTGAACGAGGGCGGGTTTCCTGGGCCCGGGCCCTCTGAGCCCCCTCTGCCCGCAGGTCACCACGGACCTACACCACCAGTGCACGGACAAGCACACGGGCACCTCGGCCTCGGCCCCGCTGGCCGCGGGCATCATCGCCCTGGCGCTGGAGGCCAAGTAGGTGACGGTGGGGGCCCCGCTGCCACCCCTGCCCCGTGTGGCCCCAGCTCATGCCCTCGCCCCCCCCAGCCCGCTTCTGACCTGGAGAGACATGCAGCACCTGGTGGTCCGCGCGTCCAGGCCCGCGCAGCTCCAGGCCGAGGACTGGAGGACCAACGGTGTCGGGCGCCAAGGTGCGGCCGGGACAGGCGGGGGTGGGGACGCCACGCCCACAGGCAAGTGACGGCCGCCCCTCCACGCAGTGAGCCACCACTACGGCTACGGGCTGCTGGACGCCGGCCAGCTGGTGGACATGGCTCGCATGTGGCTGCCCACGCAGCCCCAGCAGAAATGCGCCATTCGGATCGTGCACGCCGCCACGTGAGCGCCCTCCTTGGCCCCTGCCTGCAGAAACCCCGCCAGCCCCGGGCACCGCGGACACCTGCCACCTGCCCAGCCCTCCCCCCACACCTGCCACCTCCCCAGCCCTCCCCCCACACCTGCCACCTGCCCAGCCCTCCCCACACACCTGCCACCTCCCCAACCCTCCCCCCACACCTGCCACCTGCCCAGCCCTCCCCACACACCTGCCACCTCCCCAGACCTCCCCCCACACCTGCCACCTCCCCAGCCTCCCCTCATACCTGCCACCTCCTCAGACCTCCCCCCACACCTGCCACCTCCCCAGACCTCCCCCCACACCTGCCACCTCCCCAGACCTCCCCCCACACCTGCCACCTCCCCAGCCTCCCCTCACACCTGCCACCTCCCCTCACACCTGCCACCTCCCCAGACCTCCCCACACACCTGCCACCTCCCCAGCCTCCCCTCATACCTGCCACCTCCTCAGACCTCCCCCCACACCTGCCACCTCCTCAGCCACCATGTGCACCTGCCACCTCCCCAGCTACCATGCACACCTGCCACCTCTCCAGCCACCTCCCCAGCCACTGTGCGCACCTGCCACCTGCCCAGCCTCCCCCCAGCCTGTCATTACCACCCAGGGGGCAGACCGGTGGGAGGCAGGCCCCAAGGCCTCAGTTTCCCCATCTGTACAACAAGTAGGCAGGCCTCCTGGTCGGAGCCCAGACCTGCCTGCTGGCCGCGCACCCCCAGCAGGCCAGCAGGGGGGCCTCACCTGCGCGCTGCCCGCAGCCCCATCCTGCCGCTGCTGCTCGTGAGGAGGAACGTGTCAGCCTGCGCTGGCCGCGCCAACGGTGTCCGCTCACTGGAGCACGTGCAGGTGCAGCTGTCGCTGTCCTACAGCCGCCGCGGCGACCTGGAGATCGCGCTCACCAGCCCCATGGGCACGCGCTCCACGCTCGTGGCCGTCAGGTGTGGGCCGGGGCCTGCGGGTCCGCCCGGGGAGGGGCCCAGCGCACTGTGCAGGCTGGACCCCCAGCCCCTGCCCCCAGGGCCGGTCCGCGGCCAGCACTTGGCCCCGCGCTCAGACACGTGCGGTGGCTCAGCGGCCTGTGGTTGCAAAGCGACCCCCTCCTCCACCTTCTGTCCCAGACCCCTGGACGTGAGCAGCCAAGGCTACAACAACTGGGTCTTCATGTCCACCCACTTCTGGGACGAGGACCCGCGGGGCCTGTGGACCCTGGGCCTGGAAAACAAGGGCTACTACTTCAACACGGGTGAGAGCCGGGCGCAGCCAGGGGGGCGACCCCTGACCTCCCCCACGGGCTCTGGAGCCGGCCTCCGTGACCCCACTGCAAAGGGGCTCCTCGGAGAGACGGAACAGGCCTGGCTGTGCACAGGGGGTGTCCAGTTACTGGGAAGGAGTAGGTGTCCAGCCACCAGCATACAGTAGGTGTTCAGCTACTAGCGTGAAGTAGGTGTGTTGTTGCTCTGGAGAAGTGTCCAGTTCCCAGCACACAGTAGGTGTCTAGCTGCCAGCACACAGTAGGTATCTAGCTGCCAGCACACAGTAGGTGTCCAGCTACTAGTGCGCAGTAGGTGTGTTGTTACTCTGGAGAAGTAAGTTTCCAGTTCCCAGCACACAGTAGGTGTCCAGCCGCCAGCACACAGTAGGTGTCCAGCCACCAGGCAGATGTAGGTGTCCAGTTCCCAGCGCACAGTGGGTGCAGGGTGTCCAGGGCACATCCGAGTCTGGGGCTCCAGAGTGGGGTGGGGGTCCCCTGGGGGGAGGGGCCAAGAATGGCAGGACCGGGCCACCAAAGGCCTCCCCCCTCCTCCGCGTGCCCCTCGCAACCCCTGCCCAGGGACGCTGTACCGCTCCACGCTGCTGCTGTACGGGACAGCCGAGGACATGATGGCGCGGCCCCGCGGCCCCCAGGTGACCAGCAGCGCGTGCGTGCAGCGGGACACGGCGGGGCTGTGCCAGGGTGAGTGCTGGGAGGCGGCAGTGTGCGTGTGCGCCGGGGATGGGGGGCGGGGCCGCGGCCTCACCCCCATGTGCCTGTCCCCGTGCAGAGTGCCACAGCCCCGCCTACCTCCTGGGCCGCCTCTGCCTCCCCTCCTGCCCGCCGCGGTACTTCAACCACACGCGGCAGCCAGTGACCGCCGGGCCGGGGCGCCCGGCTGCGCCCGCCCTGCGCGTCTGCTCCAGCTGCCACCCGTCGTGCCATACCTGCCGCGGCAGCTCCGCGCTCGACTGCACCGCCTGCCCCCCGCCCCACACGCTGGACCAGCGTCGGGGCTCCTGCTCGGGGCCCGCGCCCCTGGCGGCCACCGCTGGCCCGCCACCCCTCCCCGTCCCCACGGCCGCCGCGGCCCGGCTCAGGCCATGGTGCTGGTCCTGCTGGCCGTGGCCTTGGGGAGCCCCCTCCTCCGCAACATCCTCTCCATGGGCGGCCCCCCGCCATGGGTGAGCGCCTGCGGCACCGGGGGCCACCCTGCTCACCTCCCCAGGCCCAGCTGCTGGCTGCAACCCGGACACGTTGGACTCGGGGAGCCGACGTGCGCTGTCCCACTCCCTTCCCCAGACGGGCCCCCGGGGGCGAGAACCTGCCCCTGCGAGGCTCTGGCTGGCCACCGAGGCCCGCAGGCCAGGGGGGCCCACGGGGAACCCTGCACCCCGCACTTGGCAGGTCCAGGTGAAAGAGACAGAGAGAGAGAGAAGTCTAGTACACAGTTGGGGGTGGTGGGGGTGGGGCAGAGGCCAGGCCCCAGACATCCCTTCCTGGCCCCAGAATCGCGGCAAAGGCGGAGGGAGAACAAAGGACACCGGTCCGCCTCTCAGCACCACGTCTCACCTCTGAGTTTGCAAATAAAGGTTGAATAGGAGGTGCCAAGGCTGCCATCTTCTTTGGGGCACGAGCAGGCCCCCATCCCCATGGCACGGTTGGGGATTCCCCTGTGCCCCGCTTGGAAACTGCCTTCCCCCAGGCCTCGGCCCCCGGGAGGACCCAGCGGCCCACAAAGGAAAAGGGGTCAGCCCGGGGCCCAGAGACCCCAGCCGTGAGAGGGGTGGGAGCGGGGTGCGGGGTCCCCCAGTGACGCTCACGTGCTGCGAATGCCAAGCTTCCAGAACACTGCCACTGCGGCCCTACCTCCCCCCGAGTTCCCCACGGTGCCATCCTCCATCCTGCTGGGCGCGTTTCTCGAGGACTAACAGAAGCGTGATTCGCATGTGACAATTGACGCTGCGGTTCCACCCACTGGCCAGGTCTGCAAGTTTCCGATAATTGTACTTCTCCGTTCTCCGAGGGTCGTGGGGGGCCTGGAGGCACGTTGTCCTCACCCCCAACCCCAGCCTCCACTTCCCCATCTGTACAGTGGGTTCTCACCTCTCTGAACAGAAAGAGGATCCTGAGGTGCGGGCGTGTGGGAGGTGGGAAAGCAGGGCTGGGACGCAGAGCAAGCTATTAAGAGTCCCTCCTCTGTCCTCACACACACCAGCGGTGGGGGGACCCAGCTCAGCCCCTGGCTCCGGGCACACAGGAAGTGCCCAAAACACGCCAGCTTGGGGCACCCACTTTGGGAAACAGCCAGGCAGTTCTAGAGACGATTAAACATAGAGTTACCACGTGACCCCGCAATTCCACTCACAGCTATGTGCCCAAGAAAACTGAAAACACACGTCCACACACAAACCGTCACCAGACGTGGACCCTAACCCACTTCTCTTGTCCTGCCTAAACTAAGCTCTGTGTTTGACCTAATTCTCTCGTCTTCTTGCAAGGTGCAGGTGTTCCTTTATCTAACACCTTGCGACCTTGAGCTCCTGCGGTTTTCAGCCATGTTCCAGAATCTCTAAGTGACAACCGCCCTGGACCCAGTCGCTGTGACACAGACCAGGCCAGCCCAGAACACAACCACAGATAGGCAGAGAGTTGTGCGAAAGTAACCTGCCCTCCTTAACATCGTAAGTTCTCCTCTGGAAGGGGCGAAGCAGCCATTTTTAGGTCATGCAATGTATGGAGAAGCATGATTTCAAACCACGCATGTGCAAGCTTATGCCCACCTCTACATGTGATGATGAAACTTCCCTTTGAATATTCATTCACTCCCTACCCCAAATAAAGATACCTAACTCCCTGTGCTCGGGGAGCCATAGCTTTGTGAAATTATTCCCTATGGTCTCCATTTTTCTTTGCTGCAAACTAAAAGTAGACTTTGTGCGGGCCGGCCCGGTGGCGCAAGCAGTTAAGTGCATGCGCTCCGCTTCGGCGGCCGCCTGGGGTTCGCTGGTTCAGATCGTGGGGGCACACCGATGCACTGCTTGGTAAGCCATGCTGTGGCAACAGATGGTACAGATGTTAGCTCAGGGCCACTCTTCCTCAAGGACAAAAGAAAAAGGGGGGAGGATTGGCATTGGATGTTAGCTCAGGGCTAGTCCTCCTCAGAAAAAAAAATAATAAAATAGAATAAAATAAAAGTAGACTTTGTGAAACAACTATTTTTGGTGCTGTTTAACTCCCAAGACAGGACCCACGTTTGCTCCAGTAATAAAACCTGTGGATGGAGGTTCACAGCAGCGCAATTCACAAAGGCCAAAAGATGGAAACAGCCCAAATGTCCATCACTGGATGGATAAACGCAATGTGGCCCATCCAAACGACAGAATATTACTCGGCCACGAAAAGGAGTGAGGCCCTGACACAGCCACACCGTGGATGGACCTTGAACACACGATGCTCAGTGACAGAACCAGACACAGAAGGACACACAGTGTGAGATTCCATTGATGTGAAATGTCCAGAACAGGCAGATCCACAGACAGAAAGGGGGTTTGTGGTTGACAGGGGCTGGGGGAGGGGCTGGGGAGTGACTGCTCATGGGGACGGGGTTACTTTTGGGGTGATGAGAATATTCTAGAGTTAGACTGTGCTGATGATTGCACAACTCTAAATACATATATATATGTAACCACAAACTATTAAATCGGTACACTTCAAACAGGTGGACTTTATGGTTTGCAAATGACATTCAGTAAAGCTGTTAAAAACACAAAATCTGCCCTCTGCTCTGAGCCTGTCTCCCCGTCTCTCAGCCATGAGCAGAGGGGCCACGATGGCAGTCCAGCACCCCCCGCCCGGGTAGGGAGGGGGTTTCGAGATGGAGGGGTGACCTTGACCTCGATCTGGCAGAGGACACGCTGCCTCACCGAGCGGTCACCGTGCGCAGGGCCACGATGTGCCGACATTTACTTTGTTCCCACGACAGCCACGTGGGTTGGGGACTGTGTCCCCCTTTTGCAGAAGCGCAGGCCCTGAGATGCTTTGTTATGCAGCGAGGAGAGCCAGGACTGGACGCCACGCCTACCCCTTGCCCGTCCAGACCCCAGCACCTTCTGGTCCAGTCGCTTCTCCTCTGGGATCGCTCTAGCACCCTCGCGGGCGCGGTCCCTTTAATAGGGGGCGTGGCCTCGCGGCGCGCCGGGGGCGGGAGCAGGAGGCAGCCGGAAGCGCGCGTCACGTGCACGGGTGCGGGGCCGCACTCCGACCGGAAGCGGAATTGGCTGCGCCGCAGCGCCGGTGGCCGAGGGCCTGCGCCCGGGTGAGGGGGAGGCGGCGCTGGGGGTTCAGCCGGGAAGCCGAGGCCCAGGTGGAGAGGAACGCTGAAGCCCCTGGTCCGGAGTTTTGGGGCACCGGGAGGGCCAGGGGCGGGGTGAACCCGGAGGGGCGGGGCACGGCGGGCCTCCGCGGGAGCGGGGCTCCGGCGGGTGTGTAGGAGTTCGCTGGGCGGGAGGAACGGCCCAGGGAAAGGCGGAGGGGTGGACGCCCCCGTCAGCGCCCCCTTCTCCCGCCTCCAGGCATGGGCTCCAAGGCCAAGAAGCGCGTGGTGCTGCCCACCCGCCCGGCGCCGCCCACGGTGGAGCAGATGCTGGAGGACGTGCGGGGGGCGTCCGCCCAGGACCCCGTCTTCACCGCCCTGGCCCCGGAAGGTAGGGGGAGCCCAGGACTCCAGCTGCACGGGCGGGGGGAAGCGCACCCCGGCTCCAGCCGGGGATCAGAGCGTAGACCCTGGCTCCCCCTGCTCCTCGGTAAAGGGGGGCGTCTTCAGAGCGGCATCGAGATCGGGGGTCCGCAGCCGAGTCCTGCCCCCGCCCGTTCCCGTAAGGCCAGGGAGCTCAGAGCGGATTTTACACTTTTTTATTCCGCGGGGAGAATATTTTGTGACAAGTGAAAATGATGTGAAATTCGAGTTTCCGTGTCCATAAAGGCGTATTGCACCCAGCCACCCAGTTCGCTGACGTGCGGACGGGCTGCTTTCCTGATATAACAGTGGGCCGAGCTGAGTAGTTGGACAGACTGGCCCTGCAAAGCCAGAAATATGTGTGGTCTGGCCTTCTGCAGAAAAGGTTTGTTGATTCCTGCTTCAGAAGGTGGAAGCAAGTCCCTGACCAATGGGTCCTTGGGTGAATTTTGTGTTCTGCTCTGTGCGGCTCATTTATTCATTCAACAAACCTTCTCAGAGACCTGTGCTGTGCCAGGTTCTCTTCTAAGCGCTGGGGCGGAGAGGGGAGCAAAAGAGGCAAAAACGCCAGCCCTCGGGCCAATCTAGCGGGAAGAGCCCTTAAACGTGTCACATGGGGTGATAGAAGGTGCGAGACACTATGGAAACGCTTTTTCAAAGTAATAGTAAAAAATGCAGTTCTTTGCTCCATCCGGCATTTCCAGTGCTCGGGAGCCGCTCGAGGCTGCTGTATGGGCCGGCTCAGCTGGAGGACTTTTCCATCACCCGGAAAGTTCCATCGGACAGGGCAGCCCTAGGAACATAACTGTATTTATCGCCAGCACGCAGCCGAGTTGTCCCTGATTGCTTGAGTCTTGGCTTAAGAATTGCTGGCCCAGGTGCGCCTGCATCCAGAGGGTGGGGAAACTGAGGCACAGGCGCTAGGGGACAGGGGGCTACCCCTGCCGGCCAGTGTCTGGGACCGCCCTCGGCCTCCATGTGGGCTGTCTGGCATTTCCCACCTTCTCCCTGAAGCAGGTAGTAAAAAAAGTGGGTTCTAACCACATACCAGAGTTTCGGGGCCCGTGTGAGTGCAGACAGCCCCGCGCAGGGGGGGCCGGGTCATCCCGTCACAGGGACCAGGCGGAGCGAGGCCTGGACGTGTCTCCTGGAGGCCTTGACGCTGTGTTTTTCCTGCCCCCCCGCCCTGAGTGTGCTCTTTTTAGGAATCGGGGTCCCCGGGCACTGCGTGTCCACTCCCTCCTGGCCTCTGCCGCCTCTGACTACTCACGAGGTGGCCCGGGCACGGGACAGGTTCCGGGAGCCGGGATGAGAGCCCGCCTGCTCCGCGGTTCCATCGCGGGGCCGAGGCACCCCGGGCAGGGCCCCGACGTCCTGTGACCCGTCCCCTCCAGTCACGTGCTTTGCTGGAGGGTAAACCGAGTCCTCTGCCCACCCCGTCCCTGACCAGCGGGCCGTGTCCTGTCCCCAGACCCCCCAGGTCCCCCCGAGAGGGCCGAGGACGCAGAGGCCGGGCCGGAGCAGCTCTACCAACAGAGCCGTGCCTACGTGGCCCTGAACCAGCGGCTGCGGCGGGCGGGCGCCGAGCTGAAGGAGAAATGCGAGGACCTGCGGCGCTCGGGCGAGGAGCTGCAGGGGGCCGTCGGCCAGGTGACGCACGTGGCGCTGCCCGGGGCCGTGGCCGCCTCCTCCGGCTGACCTGGCCCTCCTGGAACCTTCCGTCCTCCCCAGGACACCTGACCCGGCACATCTCAGACGTGGCCCCGGGGTCCCAGGAGCAGATGCTGGGCTCTGTTGTGTGGCCTGGGCACGCCCTGGCACCCAGAGACCCCAGGGGACAGCCTGCCTGGGGTGTGGCTTCAGCAGGGACAGCATGGGCTGTGGGGACGCGCCTGCCTCTGCCGGGCACGGGGCCCTCCCCAGGGTCGGGTCTGGGGCCGTGCGGATGCCGCTCACCCCAGGGCTTCTCCCCTGGGACCCTGATGACCGCCGAGCCCAGACTGGACTTCACGTGGGGTCCCGGGGCCCGAGAACAGTCCGTCCATCCTCCCTCCCTTCCTCTGCGACCCTGCTTCACGGATCATCCCATTAAACTGAGCTCGTACAACCCACCCCGCTGGCTCTGCCC
>CM053548.1:13159255-13250125 GCA_028646465.1 Rhinoceros unicornis
AGTTGCTCGGGCACTTGTAGGTCAGCGTGCTCACCAGGAAGCCCAGCGCACCCTCCACCTGGCAGATGGCCGCCTTGTTCTCCGTGCTGTGCGCCGACAGGTTCCACAGCGCGCTGAGCACGCTCTTCAGCGTGGACTCCTGGGGATGGCGGGGGAGGGGGTCAGCGAGGGGGAGGGGCCAGGCACCGCCCCCCACCCCCCCCACGCCCCCCACCCCTCCCTGCCCATCAAGCCACCAATAAAGGCTGGAAGAAAAGGGACCAGATGGGTTTTCCGATAAAAGTAAAAAGTGAGGGGCCGCCCCGTGGCTTAGTGGTTAAGTGCCTGCGCTCCGCTACTGGTGGCCTGGGTTCGGATCCCGGGCGCGCACCGACACACCGCTTCTCCAGCCATGCTGAGGCCGCGTCCCACATACAGCAACTAGAAGGATTTGCATCTGTGACATACAACTATCTACTGGGGCTTTGGGGGAAAAAAAGGAGGAGGATTGGCAATAAGTGTTAGCTCAGAGCCGGTCTTCCTCAGCCAAAAGAGGAGGATTAGCGTGGATGTTAGCTCAAGGCTGATCTTCCTCACAAAAAAAAAAAAAGTAAAAAGTGATAAAATCGGCCGTCACGGGGGTCTTGGAGGTGCAGGGGAGGTAGCCCCAGGCCTGCCTGAGGCTGGACCACCTGCTAAGCTGTGGAGGGTTTGGCTCGATTTCCCCCCAAGACAGAGAACTCAGCACCTGTCGCCGGTATCTCCTTGCCGCGTGGCTGGCACTGAACAGCCGTGGCAGCACCCGCTTCCCTGGGCCCGGGGCTCACTCCCGCTCCCCCAGCCCTGCCACCCCTCCCGGTGCCCACCTTGGTGGCCCGCAGGACGCACCGCATCAGGGCGGTCATGCTGCCGACCTCTCTGAGCACCTTCTTGCTGCTGATGTCAGCGCGCCAGGACAGGTTTCGCAGGATGCTGGACACTACCTGGGGCAGGCGCAGGCGGGCGAGGTGGACCTGGGGCCCAGGCTCCCACAGTGGTCCCGCACCCCGGCCCTCCACCAATGCCCTCCACCACCGAGAGTGGCGGGGACGGCCCTGGCCCTCACGGGAGGCCCATCACACCCGCTGGGGAGGGGGCTCCGCCAGCAGGGCCCCAGGCAGTGGGACGCCCCGCCCCGCCCCGCCCCGCCCTGCCCCACCAGGGTACCTGGTGGAGCTCCTCGCTCTCAGAGGCCAGCTGGGCCACGATGGCCTCCATGCAGCCCCGGCGGGCACACAGGGTGGCCTGCGAGTGACACAGGAAAGTGACACCTTGGTGAGTGGGGCTGGGGGCACAAGGGAGGCCACCCCACCTCCCAGCTCCCTCCTGCAGTAACTGAGCACCTACTGTGTGCAAGAGCTGGAACCCTGCCCCCGTCTTCACCCCACGGGGAAGGGAGAGCAGTTACCCCGTTGCTCCGATGAGGAAACTGAGGCTCAGACAGCAGACACCCAGCCTCCCCCAGCCTGGGGGCCCCACTCTCTGCAGAGGCAGCAGCAGAGCGGCCACGAGGATGCGGTCTGGCCACAGCTCTCCCCTCCCCAGCCTCCCTGGGCCTCAGTCTACCCGCCTGCAGACTGGGGATAGCAGTTCCCAGCTCTCAGGCCATTTTGAGCCAGGATGAGGGGGAGGGAGGCTCAGACTCGGGGCAGCGCCGACCCCACCCACTGGCCCCGGGCACCTTGTTGGCGACGTCCCCAAAGGTGAGGTTGGTGAGGGTCATGCCGGCGTATCGGCGCAGGGCGAGGTTGAGTGGGTCCCGGGTCATCTTGTGCATCTCGTAATCGACCTGCAGTAACTCCGCCACTGCCTGCAGCCCGCCTGTGGGGACCAGGGGGCGCGGCGAGGCTGGGGGCAGGTGGGCGCCCCACACGACCCCACCTGCCCTCCTCCTAGCCTCTGCCCGTGCGCCTCCCGCTGCTCAGATGCCCTCCCCTCCATTCCCTCCTCCGAAAGTCCACCTTCGAAGCCGAACTCCGAGGACACCTCCTCCAGGCAGCCTGCGGGCGTGCGCCCTGGGCACCCTACGACCAGCACACCCGCCTCCTTTCAGCCCTCGGCCTCCATTCACACTTCATCTCGCTGCCGGGCCTTTGCACATACACACAACGTGTCCACCCACACACTGGAATATGACGCAGCCATGAAGAGGAGTGAAGCCCTGACACAGCCACACCGTGGACGGACCGTGAACACACGATGCTCCGTGATAGAACCAGACACAGAAGAACACATGGTGTGTGATCCCATTAACGTGAAATGTCCAGAACAGGCACGTCCACAGACAGAAATTGGGTTCGTGGTTGTCAGGGGCTGGGGAGGGGATGGGGGTTTCCATTTGGGAAGATGAGAAAGTTCTGGAGATGGATGGTGGGGATGGTTGCACAACAATGTGAATGTACTTAATGCCACTGAGATGCACGCTTAAAAATGGTTAAGATGGTAAATTTTATGTTATATATATTTTACCACGATTAGAAATATTTTAATACATAATTAGAAGTTTTTTGGGGAGAAAATTCCAAGGCCTTTATGCTTCTTAATCTGGAAACTCCACTCCTGGGAACCCACAGGAAGGAAAAACATAACAATAGGGAAGGGGGCTGTGATCTGAGCCATGCGCAGGGCCTGGTCTGGAACTAGGGATAGCCCATCTGGGGGGTCCTGACGGACACCAGTGGCATGCAAGCTTTTGGGTCTCGGGACCCCTGTACGCCCTGAGCGTTATTTGAGGACCCCAAAGAGTTTTCGTTCATGTGGGTTGGTGCCCTCCATATTTACCACACTAGACTTGAAAGCAGAGAAACCCTTTAAACCCCAGAATGCACAGCCTAGCGGTCCTCAGAGTTAGAGCATCCGGAAAGCCCCACTGAACACACACACACACGAGAGAGCAAGAGAGTGAAAGAGGCAGATCCTGCCTTCACATTATTATCAACATAACCGTAACCCTGGGGACCTCTTACAAGGGTCTGGGGAACCCCTAGGGGTGCCTGGGCTGCACTTTGAGAAGCACTATTTTATAACACAAAAGTGACACAGATTCATAGTACAAATGTTTAAGGTCAGATGGGGATGTGATGACAACTGAAATTCTGCTTTCCTGCCCTGCCTTGTCCAGCGGGAAGCACGGCCCAGGAGCCCCCCTTATTCTGAGGCACGAGTGTGTGGGGTGTATTTTAGAGAAAAGGGACCATACCACATACGCCGCTTTTGCCGTACGATTCATCGAGAACTTAAGCAGTTGCATAAGATGCCACTGCCTCTAACCAATCCCCTCCTGTTGGACACTTAGGTTGCTTCTGGAATTTGCGGTTTTATTTGGGTCGGCTGCTGCCTCCCCCATTTTTCTGCATCTTTGTGGGTAAACCGGGGCAGAGGATAAATTCCCAACTGGGGGAGGGAAGACTCAAAAGGTGTGTGCTCTTGTAAGTGCCCATGTTGCCAAAGGTGTTCTCCCTCGGCAGCCAGACCCTGGGGGACCTCATAGAACCCTGGAGTGTCTGACCATCCGCTGAGTGAGGAGTACCATCTCATTTTGTAATAATTCGAGTAAGATTGGGCATATCAATGTGATTTTTGGGCTCTGGTATTTCCTTTGTCCACATTTCGATTACTTTATATGAAAAAGAGGTGTCGTAAGGCTCCCAAGCCTGGCACTTCGCCAGGTCGCCCCTGCTCCCAAACTAGTCAGTAGGTCCGATTCCGTGTATTAAGCTGGATCCTTCACCTTTTCTCTTGGCTTCCCGGCCACCCCCTGTCCTCGGAGCCCCAGGACCGTTAGGGCCGACAGCCTGCTCAGGGCTGGAGCCCAGAGACCTTGGGCCAAGTCGGGGGGCAGCGTGCGGCTCGTGGAGGCCGCGAGGGGGACACTCACCCAGCTCGTTCATGGCCCGGCGGTACTCCTCGTCGAACGACAGCTTCATCACGGCACAGGTGGCCTGGCAGATCTGCGGCTCGATGGGGACGGGGGCTGTGGGAGAGGGGACGGGGTCAGGGCCCTCCCACTCCAGGAAATGTCCCCTGGTGGGTCCCTGCCCGTCCCTGCCTTCTCCACCCCGCAGGCCTGCAGGGACCCCAGAGCTCTGCAAACCGTGCATGCTGGGCACGGGGGGCCTCCCGGAGCAGCCAGCCTCCTGTGCCAACCTCTCTGAAAGGAGGCAGGGGGTGCGTGCCTCACTCCACCTACAAAGGGAGACAAGGCCGTGCCTGGGGCTCGGGACCTCTTGGGGGTGCTTTTGTCATCCATTAACTTTTCAATCAGCTGCAAAAACTAGGAATCTGAAAGTTTGCACCCCAGTTTTGCGGGTTACCCACAATCTATCCATGCACCCAGCAACGGTCACTCATGGCTATCCCTTTGCCCATCTATCAGGACAAGGTGGCACAGAGAAGGTGCACAGGAAAGGCCGGCGGCCGCCGTTACTGCTGATGATGTCACCCAGGAAGCCCAGGCCGCGCACCCATTGCGCGGAGGTGGCCAGCGAGGCCGCGCACTCACTGGCGCTGGCGCCGCCGCTCTCGGGCCCGCCGTCCCGGGCCTGCAGCCAGTCCCAGCAAGTCTCGCAGTAGGCGCGGATCTGCTCCAGCACGTGCAGGACGCGCATCTCCTTGCGCGCCAGGCCCTGGTCGGGCTGCGAGAAGACGATGTTGTGTAGTGCTGCATTGGCGCGCATGCGCGCATCCTTGGCTCCCGGCGCCCCGGGGTTCCCGCTGCGACCCCCAGCGCCGGCCTCGGTGCCGTGCAGGATCTGTAGCAGCAGCGGCAGGCAGCCCGAGCGGCGCATGGCCACGCAGCTCTCCGGAGAGCTGGACATGGCGAGCAGCGTGCGCGCCGTGTCCTCCTGGTCGCGCGTCGCCAGCATGGACAGCAGCCAGAAGACCACCTCCACCTGCAAGGGGCAGGGCATGGAGTCAGGGTGCGGAACCCCATCGGGCTCACCGGCCCCCAGCCAGCCCGCCGACCCTCCCCAGCCAGGGACGGCCCCCACAGCCCTGGTGGTCCCCCTAAACACGGTGGGAGTCCTGCAACCCCAGCCCAGGAGAATCGTCTTCTCACCCCCACCGCCCTCGCCATACGTCCCCTCAGGGGCCACCACACACACACCTGGGGAGTGGGTGGGGGCGTCGGTCACTGCCGAGATGCCCCCAGCCCATGAGAGCCAACTGCCCGCCCCAATGGCCTCACCGACCACTCCAAGGGGTGGCCCCTACATCTCAGTCTAGACTGCCTCCCAGACACACACACGTATCCCTGCCCACCTCGCCAGGCCCCACCAGGCTCATCAGAAGCTCCCCCTCCAGGTGCCCTCCCATACCTGGGGACGCCGGATGGAGGCCTGGGGAGGGAGGGGGCGCCACATCCCGCAGGGATCCCAACCTAGCGGGCCGCCCCCACCCCCGCCGCTCAGCGACCCCACCTGGACTCCCTCTCACCTTGCTGTTGCCCGGCTGAGGGGCACCGTCCTCGGGGTGCGTGGGAACCTCAGTCTCGTGGTCCTCGTCCACCGGCATCGACTTCACCGCAAGCAGGGCCTGTGGGGAGAATGCCAGACCTGGGTGAGCGGTCCGAGGGTACCCCACAACGTGCCCAGGCTGCTGATGGCGGCCGCTCTCCCCTGCCCATGTGGTGGGGGCTGCAGGCAGATCCCTGAACCCTGGGCAGGGCCCTGGGGGTCCCCGCTGCTTGGGGCTGTCACACCCTCTAGGGCCCTGGCTCCGCCCCTCCCGGTACCTGGGGCTCCGTCTGCTGCACCCGATCCTGCGCGGACAGCAGCTCCTTGTCGATCTGCTCCAGGCGCGAAGCCCGGATCTGTCAGGGAACATCACGCATGCAGGGGCTGACCCCGCCCCTTCCGCTGACTCCGCCCACTCCTTGATATGGCCCCACCCACTGTTAAGACCTCGCCCCCCCATTCTGACTCCGCCCACTTCCCGGTATGACCCCACCCACTGTCCAAACCCCACCCCTGACTCACTCCACGCATCCTCTAATGGTCCCATCCACTGTGGAGGCCCTGACCCATCCTTCTAGATCCACCTACTCCCTGACCTTGCCCTGCTCCCCACTGAGCCCCACACTAGACCTGCCCACTCCTTTACTTGGCCCTGCCCCACCCTTCTAGGTCCGTCCACTCCTTGACTTGGCCCCACCCCATCTTTCTAGACCCACCCACTCCCTGGCTTTGCCCCGCCCACTGAGTCAATACCTAGGGCTTATTCAGACTCGGTTCCGCCCACTGTCCCCCTGGCTCTCCGCCCTTAGCCTCCTCTGGCTCCACCCCCAAACAGCTCTAGCTTCTGGCTCCGCCTCCTGAGCCAGGCCCCGCCCACAGCAGTCTCCACCCTCTGATTCGCCTGCAGGCATATAACTCCGCCCATTAATCCAGACCCCACCCACAACAGTCTCTGCCTTCTGATTCCCTCACAGGCGTATAAGTGTTTATTAATCCAAACTCCGCCCACAGCAGTCTCTGCTTTCTGATTCACCCACAGACATATCTCTGCTTATTAATCCAGACCCCACCCACAGCAGTCTCTGTCCTCTGATTCGCGCACAGCAGTCTCTGCCTTCTGATTCCCTCACAGGCGTATAACTGTTTATTAATCCAAACACCGCCCACAGCAGTCTCTGCCCTCTGATTGGCCCACAGGAATATAACTCTGCTTATTAATCCAGACCCAGCCCACAGCAGTCTCTGTGCTCTGATTCGCCAACAGGCATATAACTCCGCCCATTAATCCAGGCCCTGCCCACAGCAGTCTCTGCCCCCTGATTCGCCCACTGGCACATGGCCCCGCCCCCACAGGCCCCGCCCACAGCAATCCCTGCACTCTGATTCGCCCACCGGCACGTGGCCACGCCCCCGCCGCACCTGCGCCCGCTGCACCATCTCGTCCGAGGTGCCGAAGCGCTCCTCCATCAGCGAGCGGATGTGCTGGGCCTCGAACTCCAGCTGCTGCCGGATCAGGTCCATTTGCATCGAGAACTGCTGGGAGGGGCGCGCGGGCCGCGGTGAGGGGGCGCCCGCCCGGGGCCTCCCCGCCGCTCCCTTCGCCCTCGGCGGGGCCGGGCACGGCCGACCCCAGGCACCCCCGTCCGCTCACCGTCTCCACGTGCGGCAGCTCGTCCAGGCGCTTGGACAGGCCCTGCAGCTGCGAGTAGTACCAGAGCTTCTCCTTCTCCTCCTTCTCAATCTCATTCAACAGGAAGCACCTGGGGTGGGGGCGGGCTCCCACAGGGGAGCCGTCAATATGTGCTGTTTATTTTTATTTTGTAATCACTTGTGGGGCGCTTACGGTGTGCCAAGTTTAATAGGCAGTGTGGCAAAGTCTCACCCACGGCGCCCCCGGCACTGGGATGGGGTGGGGGTGGGGCTAGGGTAAATTGGGTGGGGTGCAGAAAATTCATTAAAAGGAGAGAAGGTAATTCCTTTGTAAATTCTGGTCCTCAGAGAAAGATTCTGGGGGCGGAAATGTTCTAACACCTCTCCGACACTTGCTAATCTCCCTCTAGCCTACACAAAGTAAGCTTCAGGCTCAGATTGCTCCAGGTGCAACAGAGTCTCCTTCTGGACACCTCTGTGGGGAGACACTGCCATTCTCATTTTACAGAGCAGAAGGTTAAGGCTGGGAGAGAGGAGTTAGGGGACTTGCTTGAGGTCACAAAGCAGAGCATGAACTTAACTCCAGGCCGCTCTGGAACTGCTCCATCTGATCCCACACAACCCAGCCGAGCTGAGCTGGGCGCCCGGACCCTGCCTCCCTCTGCTGGCCCCGGGCCCAGGTTTCTTGGGCCGCAGCCCTCTCTCCACAAAGGCTGCCTTGAGCCCCTCTGGCTCCAGTCCTGATCTGAGCTCTGGCACTGGACACACCCCTGTCCCCAGTGACGCCTGAGTGTCGGGGACCCCTGAGGACGTCTCCCAGGAGCCTTCCCCTCCGCTGGGAATGCATCCTCCTCTTTGTCCTCCAAGTGAAGTCCTGGGCCAGGAAACGGGGCAGGGGCGGCTCACGAGGTGGGTGGGGCTGGCTCAGTGGGAGGAGCATATGCCGGTGGGCCAATCAGAGGGCAGAGACTGCTGTGGGCGGAGTCGAGGAGCAGAGCTACGTGACAGCTGCCCGTGGGGTGGTCAAGTTCCCGCGGTCTCACCGTTCCCGGTCCAGTTCCTCCAACAGCCGGATGGTGGCCCGGCTCAGCTCCCCAAAGCTGTCCTTGGAGGGCCCGGAGCCATGTACTGGGCTTCCCTCGGGGGTCCGGGCAGCGGGCTCGGGGCCCAGGGCGGGGGGCTGGAACTTGAGGTTGTACAGGCTGGTGATGTCCATCTGCAGGGCTGGGTGGGTGCAGAGGGAGAGGGCGAGGTCAGCACCCCTCCCCGGCCCTCCTCCTCCCAGCTCCCTCGGGGGGGGGGGACCGGGGGTTGCCCCAGTGTGCAGAGGGGGCCCCCAGGCCGGCCCCTCACCTTTCAGCTGCTCCAGCACCTCCGTCTGCCCCGAGGACACGAGCACTCGGGCCTCCTGCTCCAGCTTGCCCTGTAAGTGCTTCAGGACCTCCTGCGGGGGAGGGCAGGAAAGAAAGCTGGTGGGCATCGGCCGCTGCCTGGGCTGCCGGGGGCCACGCCGCCCACCGGATGCCCCAGGCCCCTGCCTGCCCATCTCCGGGTCTAGCGCCCCGGTGTTTTGTTTGTCCCTGTGACCTCAGCCCATGTCTGCGCCCAGCCCCCGCCCCCACCTTCATGCCGGACGTCTCCGTCTCCAGCTTGGACAGGTGGCTGGAGTTGTCCCGCAGCTCCTGCCTCAGGTGACTGTTCTCGGCCTTCAAGGCCTCCACCTGCCGCACCAGCTGCTCGTAGGGTGCCACGGAGCTCGTCATCTTCAGCTCCTGCAGCGTCTGGGGCCACAGGGTCAGAGCGTTCACCCCAGGGTGTGGGGGGGCAACAGCCCCTGACCTAAGCCCCAGCCCTCCCTTCCAACCCTGCGGGGATTTCAGGGGAGTGGCTGGCATGGACCTCGGTGCCGGCCCAGGGAATCCGGCAGACAGACGGCGCAGCAGATGGAGTGACAGACACAGGCAGGGACAACGAGAGACAGAGGGGCAGAGCCATCCAATGGGTGTTCAAACGCCCAACTGACCGAAAGACAGACGTCTGCCCTCACTGCCGGGCTCCCAGAAACACGTGCGGACTGCCGGCCAGACAATCAGACAGATAAACAGCCAAGACCCTGGCAGTCTAAACCAGCGCACGGACTGGCCAGCCCAGTGCCACCAGGCTCACAGACAGACACACAGCCAGAGAGAGAGAGAGACAGACAGACAGATGGACAGCCAAGGCCCTCCCCTGCAGAAGCGCAGCTGCCCAGAGGCAAAGCGGACAGACCGCCAGCTGGCCCAGCTGATGGACAATGAGAATGCCGTGAAGATTCTAAGAAAGCAATGGTTGGGATGATGGTGGCGCCCCTGCAGCTGGACAGCTGGACAGCTGGACAGATGGACCCAAGCTCACCACGGTCACCCTGGGGGTCGGGAGGCTGGATGCCCTGCAGCCCCACACCCTCTCCATCAGCGGCTGGATTCAGGGTAGCTACCTGCGTGGCCCGGCGCCCCTACCGTCAGCCCTCTGCTGGCCCCCGGTGCCCATGCCCCATCCCCTGGGCTCTGTCACCACCGCCTGCTCCTTTGTGTGTCTGGCTGTCCTTTCTCAATCGGGCCAGCCTCCTCCCTCTGTCCAGCTGGCCGGCGCCTCCTCCCTCGGCTTGGCCCTCCAGCCAGAGCCGTCCAGCCCCCCAGCCTCCCTTCCCTCTTTGTTCCCTTCCCATCAGCGCTCGCCCCCTCCCTCCGCCTTTGTCTGAGGCGCACCAATAGCAGCCCATCCCCTCCGCCACCTCCTCCCTGGGAGCCACCTCCCCCTGCCAGCCTGAGCCCCCTCCCCAAATCAGCCAGCCCTCCCCTGCCCACGGGGGGGTGAGGGGCACCCTCTCCCCTTCCTCCCCTACCTGGCAACACTCATTCATTCACTTGCTCATTCATTCTCCTCCTACCCACAGAAGCCCCCTGCCCACCCTGGGGTCCCCCAGGGCACAATTGGGCCTGGAGTAGGGGTGGGGGGCTCAGCTCCAGGTGGAGAATACGGCGAGGCTCAGAGGGGAGGACCCACTGCCAGCCTGGCCCTATCCTCTGACCTTCTTTTCACAGTCCTGAGTCGCAGGGACCACCATTGGGCTGTTCCCAGAGAGACAAACTGAGTCCCGGGGGACAGACAAGGCATAAATGGAACCCAAAAACTGCCCCGGAAGTGCTCAGAAGTCCAGTGTCTGGGGAGGGGACTCAGGCTGGCAGGGGTCCCCCACTCATTCCTCGCATCAGCCCACGAAACAGGCCTGGCAGACAGACTTCTCCCCATGCCTCAGATGTGCAAGCTGAGGTCTGCAGAGGGGGTGGGCCCGTGTCTCAGAGCAATCCGAAAGTCACAGGCCAGACGGGACGGTCAGAATGGGAGACAGCGTGTCAGGCGGGGGAGGCTGGCCACCTGGCGACCACAGCCTTCACCTCCCGCCCCATACTGATCCCGCCCGAGGCTCAGTTGGGGGTGCTCACTGGGGATCAGGCCCGGGATTGCAGCAAGATCCCTGGGGTCCGGCTGGAGCCCTGAGTCCTGGCTAAGGCCACCATGCTGTGCCCAGCCAGGGGCAAGCTCGAGGTGGAGGAAAATCCCCGGCATATCCCTCCCACTGCCCAAACCCAAACCTCCCGAGCCCTTCCCGGAGCTGCCCGTGCCCCTTCCCACAGGCTGCCCTCACGGGGCTCTTCTGGAATGGCCCAGGCCGAGCCGCGGACACCTTCACTCCCCCCACATCCAGCGGTCACTCCTGTGTCCCCATCAGACTGAGCTTGGCAGAGGGGTCACCCACCAGGTGCCCCCTCATTCCAGCCTGGGTCCCCAACTCCACACTCTCACCAGCCCCTCAAGCTCTGTCCAGCTACACCCTCCCTCCCCCAGCTCCCCACACCCCTCCCACTTTGAAAGTCGCTAGCCGGAATCCATCTCTCCGCTGCTCCAATACTGCCTGTGGCTCCCCAGTGCCTTCAGCATAAGATGCCGCTCCTGCATATACGCCCCGCATCACTGCCACTGGCAACTCTTCCTCCAGCCCTTTGACATGCAGTTCTCCTGCCATCCCTCACAGCGCAGCTTCCTCCAGGAAGCCCTCCTGCCTGCCCCTCACCCCAGGCTGCATCAGGGGCCTCCCTGAGAGCTCTCCATTACCGACAGGAAAGCGCCAATAGCTGGAGTTCGTCTGATTGAGCAGTGAGCGGATGTATTTCAGGGGAGGGAGGCACAGGCGTGGCCCAAGGGGGCCTTTCCCTGTCCTCTAACCCAACTGACACCCAGAGAGGTGCAGCGCCGTCCCCCAAGGCACACAGCAGGCCTGCCCGAAGACTCTGGGAGACCTGGGTGACGAAGTGGGTGTGTGCGTGGGACAGCTGCAGCGCCGCAGACGCCCACCTCCCTGGGACTCAGTTTCCCCGGGGGCTCCACCCAGGAAAAACGGAGGCTACAGAGACCCCCGGTACGGGCGGCGGCCGCGCCCCCTGCCCTCCACCCAGGGAAGGGCGCTTACTTTATCTCACTCGGGCTGGGCTGGCGGCGGCGCCACGGGCCTAGGTCCCCCTCCCTCGGCGCAGCTCCGCGGGCCCCGCCCCAGATCCCGGCCCTCCTGGGCCGGGGCGGCCGCGGGGCGCGGGCTCCTGGGCTCCGGGGTCTCGGCGGCGCAGGCAGGAGGCTCCGGGGCGGACAAAGCCCGATCCAGGCCTGGCCAGACGGCGCCGCGGCTCCGGGCGCTGGGCGAGACCACAGCGAGCGGGGGAGGATGCGGGATGCAGGATGCAGGCGCGGCAGCCAATGGCGGCGCGGGAAGACGGGCTGGTGCCATGGCAACAGCCAATGGCGGCCCGGGGCGGGGACCAGCGGCGGCCGCGGGGCGTCGGGCCTCCGCTCCGGCCCAGGGGCTGCGTGTGCGGGGGGTGCCCCCCCAAGGGAAGGGGGCACCCTGCAGACCAGGACCCCGTGTGCCCCACGCCATTCCGGGGTGGGATGGCCTCTTAGAACCTCCCGCGGCTGGATCCGCAGAATTGGAGAGTAAAATATCCAGTTCTGGGTGTTACATCAGAATCTTAGGGGAGGGGGGAAAGGAAGCTCCCGGGGAGCCCCTCCCCGCGGATCTGGTCGGCCTTGTGCGGATGGGTCAGGGCGAGACAGGGCTCGGGATCCAGGCTAGACCCCCCAGGGTCCTGGCTGGCGTGAGGGGGGCGGAGCGTGGGGGATGGGCAGGCACAGTGGCCAGCTCCAGGGACCCAGCATTTCTCCCCATTTCTTCCTGTCTCCCTGGCGGAGCTTCAGCTCCTCCGTTGGCATCTGCCTTGACTCTGTGTCCCTCCCCACGTCCCTCTGTCCCTCAGGCTCTTTCAATCTCTGTCACCCTGTGTCTCTGTCCCTCGTCGCACCCCTAATTCACCCTCACAGGGGGAAGCCAAAGGAGGGAGGGGCCTGGGACCCAAGAGTACAAGTCCCCAGCTGTCTCAGATCCTCAATGGGTCCCCAGAGGCCACTTGGGGGTTTAACACCCAGAGCCGGAACCTGCAGCTGCGGCTCAGACCTTCCTGCTGCCGACGTGTGCACACGTGCGTGAGGGATGGAGAAGGAGGCACCAGGGCCAGGGGACGCGGGTTGGGGGCCTGCCTCTGTCTAATCTTGGCTGGGGGGGCCAGGGCAAATTGCTCACCGTGACACCCTCAGTTTCCCCCTCTGTAAAATGGGGAGGTGGCTGCAGCCTTTGTAAGGGCTGGTTCCAGGGAGGACAGGAGGGGCAGCCCAGGGCAGGGGGATCATGCTGTTTCGTACCAGGTCCGCTGCAGGAGGCCCCGTGTCCTGGGCCGGCAATGCTGGGGCCCCGAGAGGACTCAGGCCTGACTGTCCGGGAGACTCCAGAGCTGTCCCCAGGCGTCCCCAGCCTGTGGGGCTTGGGGAGGGGGTGCAGTGGGCAGAGGGGCTCCTCTGGAGCTGGGAAGGCTGCACTGAGAAGGGGACACTGGTGCTGGGCCTCTTCGGGATGAATGAGTCGGCCATGGGATCAAGGCTGAGGGAGCCTTGAGAGGGCAGCGCCCACTCAGGGATAGGGGCTTCTGGTGGGGCCAAGGAGTTCAGCAGGCGAGGGGGCTGGACCCGGGCGGGGAGTAGGAGGGGTTTAGAGCAGGGCAGTCCCCTTGGAGGAGTCAGGGGGCTGAGCTGACCACGGGAGAGCAGGGCAAACTGGGTAAGGCCGGAGTGGGGTCCCAGGGCCCCAGCTTCAGCCCCACCTTGACGTCCCCGTGGGACCTTGGACATGGCTCTCTCTGGCCTCAGGTTCCCGTTTTGTTCACTGGGGGGTGGGCTGGAGAATCCGTGCCCCCGCACCCCGTGGAACTATGTCACCTCCCCCACCCAGTCTCAGATGTCACTGCTCCCCAGGTCCCTCTCAGCCAAACCTTAGAGCTGGCAGGGACTTGGGGGGGTCTAATGGCTGGTCCTGTCCTTGTACACATGGGGAAACTGAGGCTCGGGACAGGGAGCATGTTGCCTGAGTTCACGCATAAGGCTCACCAGGCCCTGGGCCTTCCTCCCTCACCCATCTGGGTGTGGCTGGGCCTGGAAGGCTGAGGGCACAGGGGGGCTGAGACCCCAAGGCAAGATGGCCTTGTCTTCAAGCCTCTGGAACATCACACCCCTGACACCCCGCAAATCCTTGACCCTGTAAATCTTTGAGCCACAGCCAAACACAGACATCACAAGGAATTCTAGAACCATAAAAGTTTCGGGAAACCCCACAGCCCCCCGGGGACCCCAAGCCCAATCTCAAGGGGCTGAGACAGCCCCCCTCCATTGCACAGTGCCAGACCCAGTGGGGGGGGGCCCTTCCTAGCCTCCCTGCCTGGTATCTCTGCGTCCCCTACTGCTGCTGGGTTCTCAAAGGGGAAAGTGGAATCACAGGGCTCGATTCTCCCCATCCCCACCCTGAGACCCTCCCCTCTCCTCCCCCGCCCTCCCAGCACGTGGTCGGGCACACAGTAGGGTCACTCTTGGAGTATCTTTGGGCCTTCTGAGCCTGACCTCGGGCGTCTCTGCCCCCTCGATGCCCCGCCCTTCCCCACCGAGCCTCCGCTATGCCAGGGGCTGGAAGTGGAGCCAGGGCGGCCCCCGACTCGGAGCTGGGTTGGGGGCAGAGGGGAACAGGAAGGCACCAGATCGTCATGCGACCATAGAGATGGGGTGCGGGCTGGATGACCCGGCAGGGAGGGCCCTGACCGGTGAGAAAGGACTGCCACTGGAGGTGGGGGGGCCGGTGCAGGACGCGCCCTCGCATCCCGACCCGGGGTGGGTCGCCTGACCCCGTTCTGGGCCTCAGTTTCCCGGGCGGGGAGGGGCGGGCGCGCGGCCCCGTCAGCACCGCGGACAGCTCCCTCCGGCCTCCGAGCCGCGTCCTCTGCGGGCGCCTCGGCCCCGCGCTCAGGCTCCGGCCCTGCTCGAGGCGTGACCTTGGGCGCCCCGCTGCACCTCAGCCTCAGTTTCCTCTTAAACATGGGATGTTATAGCCCCAAGATTCACATCGATTACAGAGGCCGGCAAAGCGCTCGGGTCCGGTGGGGTGTTATTACGAACATCAGCGTCAGCGAACCTCGGAGTGGGCCCTACGCCCGGCGCCCAGAAGGGGAAACTGAGGCCCGGAGAGGTGAAGGGCGTGGCCCGGGACCCACCCCCCCGCCTGTGCGGGCCGGAGCCTCCGCACGGCGCGCCCCCGCCGCAGACCCCACCGCCCCAGCCGGTCTCCGCGTCCGCGCCGTGGGGAGGGGTCCGGGAGTCCCCCTCCGAGGCCGAGGGCTGGGCCCGGCGAGGCCGCGCTTGCGCAGACCGGGGGGGAGGGGGTCGCTGCGGCGCGGGGGAGGGGCTCCCGCCCCGGGCACATCCCGAGGCGGTTTCCCCGGCAACGGTCTCCACGGCGACTGCGCGAGACCCCAGACCCGTGGAGCCTCGGTGCGCGCGCCCGTGCGGCCCCCGCTGGGTCCCCGTTCCCGCAGTCCGCACCCCATCGCGGGCGGCGGCTCGCCCGCCCCAGCCGCGCCCAGGCCGGACCCCGGCCCCGCGGCCGGGACCCCCGCGCCCTACCTGGTCCCCGAAGAAGGCCGAGTGCAGCAGGCTCAGCAGCCCCAGGAGCCCCATGGAGCCGCGGCCGCCTCGGACCAGCCGCGCCCCGCCCCTCGGCCGCGGGGTGGTGGTGGGGGCGGCCGGGGCTCCTTGCGCCTGCGCGGAGGGAGGGGCGGGGACGGGTCACACTGCGGGGCCGGGCGGGGACTCCTGCGGGAAGGGGGCGAGTGAGGGGGGTCTGGGGGACCTCGCAGGGACGGGAGGAGGGGGTCTCGCGGGACTGAGGACTCGGAGGGGCAGCGCGAGGAGATCCCGAGAAAGGGGGATGGAGAGGGGGACCCGCGTGAGCAGAGGAGGAAGGGGGAGGGGCCGGGGTCCGACGGGGTTCGGGGGCCCTAGAGAGGTGTAGGAGGGGTCCTTGGCTGCGGAGAGGAGCGGGGCGCGGCTCCCTCTCCAGGGCCTGGGGGACCCCCGAGGGGGAGCGGGGAGATCGGGTGAAGGGGAGGTGGGAACCCGGGGAGGAGGCGACCCACGGAGAATGGAGATCTGGGAGCGACCAAGGGAGGCGCAGCACTGCGGCCGTAGTCAGCTGCCCGCTTGACCGCTGTCCCTGCGGAAGCCCGGGCACCTCTTCCGAGCCCGCCCAGGTTCATTAGTCATTCAGCAAACATTTGCTGCTCGCCTGCTGATTGCCGGGCTCTGAGCTGGCGGTGGGCACGGAGGGGCCCGATGGGGCGCCACCCCACGTAAACAAACGTTCATTCAGTCATTTAACAGACGTGCATAACAAGCAGCTACTGTGTGCTGGGCTCTGTGCAACGAACAAAACAGTCAAAACCCCCGCCCGTGGGAAACTGACACGGGGGGGGGGACCGACAGTCGACACGAGGACAATAGGTTGGCCAGAGGTTAGCGCTGAGGAGGAGACAGCAGGGGAGGTGGGGTGCGTGGGGCGCTGCTAGGAAGGGAACTGGAATGGGGACCCAAGTGGGAAGAGCATCCCGGCAGAAGGAACAGCCAGCGCCAAGGTAGGGGGCAGGAGGCGGGGGTGGGGAGGGGACGGAGGGGACAGGGCGGCCGCGCAGGGCCCCGCCGGGGTTGGCGGGGGACGCGGGCTTCCCCTCCGGGGGACGTGGGAGCCACGCAGGGTGGCGGGCAGAGCAGGGACGGCGACTCGGTGCCCACGGCGCCCTCTGGCGGCCGCGGGGAGAACAGACCGAGGGCGGCGGCGGAGACCCGCGCGAGGAGGGGACGGCGCTGGTCCAGGAGGGACGGTGGGGGGATGGATGGGGGAATGCTGGGGAGGGATGGTGGTGGAGTGACGGTGGGGGTCGCGGAGGGGGTGTTATTAGGAGCTGTGTTAAGTCCCGGGAAGGCAAAGGACAAGCAGCGAGAAAAGAAAAGGGAGAGGGCAGGCCAGAGTGAGCAGGTGCCATGAACCAGTGGGAAGGGCATCTGGGCCGACGGCACGGCCCATGCAAAGACTGGGAGGTGGGAACAAGCCAGGAGGGTCTGCCGAGCAGCAGGGAGGCGGGCCAGTTGGGGGAGGAGAGGGTGGCAGGCAGGGCTTCCTGGGGCCCTCGAGGACGCTGGGCGTTATTCTGGGGCCTGGGGGAGTCAGGGACTATGACGGGTGTATTTATCTCAAAGTGACATCCAGGTGGGAGATGGCCGAGGCCTGGCCAGGGCAGTCGCGGTGGGGGTGGTGGGAAGTGGCCGGATCTAGGACCGACTGGGAGGGGGTGACACAGAGGGCGGGGATGTCCAGACCAGAGCCCCAGAGGAGCTGCCTCAAACTGAGACGGTGCAGATGGGCCGAGCAGGTTTGGAGAAAGTGGACTGAGTCCAGACTTCTGGGGTTAGAGGCTCCTGTCCCGCCCCCTGGACTCCCCCAAAATGCTCCTGGACTAGGGCGCCCCCTGGCGGCTGGGGCGTGTCTCAGTCTGAAGAGGACATGGTTTTTCCTTGTATTACTAAAATATACATTGTCCTCTCATCATACACAATTGTTATAAAAATCCAAGCCGCAGAAAATTAGAGCGATGATCACTGGCCACCCCCACCCGGAGCCCACCCAGGTGACCCGTGCTGGCCAGGCAGCAAGCTTCCCACGAAAGCTCAAAAGTTGACACACGCTGGGGGGGGGGCTGATTGGGGGGGTGACACCAACGCTGCTGTCCCAGGGAGGGTCCTGCTCGTTTTTACAGAACAAGAAACTTTCGGTGAAAGGTCCACTAATTGCAACAACAGGGGCCAGTGTCCGCTGTTGTGCTAAATCACCATAAACGAGATGAATGGGCATGGCTGTGTACCAATAAAACTTTATTGACAAAAACGATGGCGGGCCGTTTAGCTCTAGTTTGCCGACCCTCGTGAGTGAGAAGCCATTCCCACTTCCACTAGCCCACTGCCCCGAGGTGGGGGGGCTCAAACATGGTCTGCACTTGCCTTTTGCTCCTGCAGCTGGACCTGATGCTGGAAAGCTCTGCCCATTTCTATGGCTTTTCATGCTCAGGATCAAAACCTACCTTCCAGTCGTTTTTGGAAAAAAACATGGAAAACATGTTTCTTATACTTCAGCCGTTTCATTTTTTTAATTATGGAAATTCCAAAAACACGCAGTTGAGACTACAATGAGCCCTCATCTGCTCTTTGCTGGCCCGGCAGGCGGTTCACCTGGGGTCACACAAAGGCTTCTGCTGTTCCGATGGAAGTGACTTTAGCCAGTGTCACCCAGAGACCCTCCAGTCGGCAGCTGACAAAAGCTTTTAAACCAAACGCAAAGCACTGACCTGCCTGTTAATGGTCTGAATCTCCCATCTAACGACCAAACCATACTCCCAACTTCCCACGACGGACTGGAAGTTTCTAGCTGGTTGGTTTGAAGCCCAATCGGGTTCAGGAGGCCATCCACAAGAAGATATTTAAGTATCTTATATATTTAATGGGCTGCCAGCCCCGTCCCTAATCTTTCTGATCACCCTCGTGTTCCCTCTGGAGAGCCGGAGGCCCCTCACGTAGGCCCCACGCTGCCTTCCTTCCCCGGTCTTCTTTTCTTGGCCCCAGACCCAGAATCAACTGTTTCTGGGGGACGCACCTGGTTCTCGGGAAGGCCCTTAGAAGCTGCAGGCGGGGTCAGCCCCGTGGCGTAGCGGTTAAGTGCTCTCGCTCCACTGCTGGCAGCCCGGGTTCGATCCCGGGCGCGCACTGACGCACTGCTTGTCAGGCCATGCTGTGGCAGTGTCCCATGTAAAGTGCAGGACAATGACCACAGATGTCAGCCCAGAGCCAGTCTTCCTCAGCAAAAAGAGGATGGGCGTGGATGTTAGCTCAGGGCTGATCCTCCTCACACACACACAGACACAACAAAGCAGCAGCCGCGGGTGGACCTCAGGTATTTTGACTTTTGGCTGCCACTCGGCCCCGTTTCTTCGGGGCTGTTCTTCTCCTGGGGGTTTGTAAAGGCTCCGTGTATCTACTGGGGATGGTATAGACGGGCTGCACGTGTCCAGCCCCTCTGCTCTCAACACCGTGGGTCCTTTTGCTGCACTGGAAGAAGGCAAACGTCTAACCTCGTCATTCAGTCTGTCCTGCTGTTACATCCACTGCCTTCTCAACTACATAATCACAAGGACCCACCCTGTTTAACAATTTACTTCACTCCAAATCAAGAAGTAATTGTATAAGCAAATTACATTGAAACTCAGAGACAAATTCCAAAGAGAAAGGAGCCCAGGGGAGCTGGCAGTCACCACGGGGGGAGGGGGTGACAGCGAGGCAGGAGGCTCCTCTCATCGTGTCCCGCCCCCTCCCACCTCCACGTCTGGACTCCCGCTCATCGCCTGGCCATCCCTCACATCCCCAACTGAGGCGCAGACCCGGGCCTCTGGGGGCCACCTCGATGGCCGTAGCACATTCAGGAGGCATCAAGCCTCTCCCCATCGGATGTGATGGCGGGTTCAACCTTCCGCTTGCTCAGCCCAAACCGGGGTGTCACCTTGCCTTTTCCCCATATACTGTCAGCGAGCTGGGGGCTCCCTCGAGCCTCACCGCTGCCCGGACAGCCCCTGCCCAGTCTCCTGAGGCACCCGCATGTCGTCTCGTCCGCTCTCCCAGGCCCCCCTACAGGCTGCATGTTTCCCTCCACGTGAAGGAAACAAACCAGGCAAATCTGCAGGAGCAGGGCTGGGAGCCTCCCCCATCACACCCCATGGGGTGGTCTGCAATCCCACCCACAGACTCGCGTCCGTCCTGGGGAAGGCCCACCCAAGGCTGGGGACCTGAGGCACTGCAGAAGGCTCTCGGAAGCTCATCAGGGGCACAGCGTCCAGGGAGAGGAACAGGCACAAGCAGCACGGTGCAGGTGAAGAGCATCCTGAGGGGCCCCGCGCAGGTGTGCGAGGCCGGAGGGAGCTGGGGGGAGGCTCAGATCACGCACAAGTTCCCGCTGTTCGTGAGCTTCGACTGGACACCACCCACCCCTGACTGGGGGCCGTGGGAGGAGGGGCCCCAGCAGGGGATGGGGGCTGAGGGGCTGCCCGGCACCCAGAACACACCAGGTGCTGCACCTGGGGGCCTGGGGCCAGATGCAACAGCTGTTCGTGTTAAGGCAGCAAAGAGAGCGGGACAACAGATGGGCTGCGGCACAAGACCCTGGACATCCCGGGACGCGTCACAGGGCCCGAGTCACTCAGCTCCCAACCCCCCACCCGGACCCCGGACGCCGGGAAGGACGGGGCGGACTCGGGACTCCGGAGCCTGTGCCTTTATTGGCGCGCAGCCTACTTGAGCGGGATGAAGCGGGAGGAGTGGGTGGCCCCGATCCCGGGCCGGCCGTGCTTGACGGGCTTGTAGGTGATGGAGAACTCGCCCAGGTAGTGGCCGATCATCTCCGGCTGCGGAGGCGAAGAGCAGCCCGCGTTAGGCGTTAGGCGACCGCGGCGCACGGGCCCCGCCCGCCCCACCGGCCCGGCGCAGCCCCGCCCGCCCCGACGCACCTTGATCTCCACCTGGTTGAAGGTCTTGCCGTTGTAGACGCCCACCATGCTGCCCACCATCTCGGGCAGGATGATCATGTCGCGCAGGTGCGTCTTCACCACCTCGGGCTTCTCCATCGGCGGCGCCTCCTTCTTGGCTTTACGCAGGCGCTTCAGCAGCGAGTGCTGCTTCCTCCGCAGTCCGCGGTTCAGCCGCCGCCGCTGCCGGGCGCTATATAGCTGCATCAGCTGCTCGCTGCGGGGGGCACGGCGGCCTGAGCCCTGGCCGGACATCCCCGCGCCCGGTGACGCCCCCCAACCCGCGCTCCCGGCCGGGCCAGGGCCCGTGCCAGATACTCGGGACGAACCCCGCAAAGCCAGGAACTCCCACATCGCTGTGTGCAGAAGAGGAAACCGAGGCAGGGGAAAGGTGGCCAAGCTGCTGGACCCCGGCAGACAAGCCTCAAGACCCAGGAACAGAGACCCCGAGCAGCCCCCAGCCCACGAGGAGCCTGTTCTGTGCGACCCCCCGCGCCCAGACCCAGGCACACCTGCCGGGGACAGGTGCTCCCTGCTTGTCGGCAAGCCTCCTTCCCCATCTGGGGGCCGGACCCCGCACCCGCTCTGCACCCGAGGGCAGGTTTTTCAAAAGCACAAGTCAGACCACCCCAGCCCTGCCCAGAAGGTTCCTGCCCAAGCTCAGGCCAGGGGATTGGCAGATTCCCGCGTACGTGCCAAACCCCAAGATTTCACAGGGTTTCCCGCGAGCGGGAGAGCGCTCTTAGGTTTCCTAGCGCCTGGAAACACGTCCAAAGACACGTGGTGAATGTTACATTCAAACCTCAGCGTGTCCTAATAAAGTTTTATTGGCACGCAGGCCCGCCCATCGTTGACACTCGGTCTAAGCCGCGCGCACAACTCGGGCTGCAGCCCCCACCCCCGGGGCCCTCCCGCCGGCCCCCCCGCCCGGCCCGCGCCCCTTACTAGGACATGTCCAGAAGCTGGTCGAGGTCCACGCCGCGGTAGGTGAACTTGCGGAAGGTCCGCTTCTTCTTCTGTTCCACTTCCGCCTGCGCGGGCCCGGGGCGGTCAGCGGGAGCCGAGACGCACCACCCAGCCCCACGGCCGCGGCGCGGTCACCGAGGCGCCCACCCAAACGCGCGCGGCGCCGCCGGGTACGGAACCCCGCGGGGACACACCACCTCCGGCCCGTCCCTGGGCGGCACGCGCGGTTCCGGGCTACGGGAGCTCGGCTGGGACATGCCGGTCCGCACAGGCCTTGCCCGCTCCGGGTCGTCCCGACATCCACCAGACCCGCCCCGCGCCCCATATCTGGCGGCCCCGGAGGCCTGGAGGAGGCTGCCACAGCCCTGCGGCCTGACCCCGGCCTCTACTGCGCAGCTGCACCGCGGATGGCGAAGGATGGGTCCACCACAGACGCCCAAGCCGCAACACTCACCATCTTGTCGGTTCTTCAGAGAGGCCCGCCCCCAGTGCGCCTGCGCAGTTATCGCGAGGGCGCCCACGTGCCCCGCCCATCAGCCGTGTGCGCGCACGCGCTTCCGCTTTCCGGCGGAGGACGGGCGCCCTCTTCTGTCCGGAGGGCGAAGCGCAGGCTGCAAAGACTAAAGGGGCCACTGTCTCCTCCGGGCTGGGGACGGCCGCCTACTCTTTGGGAGCCCCTTCCTCAACTGGGGGACATAGCACCTCGCTTCCCCTTTCGGAGCCTCATATTCGTGCTCTGTAATCCGCATAATGGAACCCACCCTAGCAAGGTTTACGAAGCACCTACTGTTGGCAGTAGGCGCGGTCAGGGGGTTCGGGTCCCCATATTGCACAAGGGAGCTCTCGCGTCCGGTGGGGGAGGCAGACACATGAGAGACAAGGTCATACAGATATCACAGCCGAGAGGGAAAGCCAGGAGGGGTGGGACAGTGGCTTCACACAGATGGTCAGAACAGGTGTCCCTGATAAGGACCAGCCAGCCCTAAATGGACAAAACTATATAAAATAACAACTGTTACAATTGCTAGGGATCAGGGGCTAGAGCTATATGGGAGTGCTGTTTCTGTATTCACTGGGACTAAGTTAGTGTCCATCTGAAGGGGATTCTGGTACATTAAGAGGTATGTGCTAGCATATGGCCCAGCAATCCCCCTTCTGGGTGTACAGCCCAAAGAACTGAGAGCAGGGACTCGAACAGATTTCTACACCCGTGTTCATTACAGCATGATGCACAACAGCCAAAAGGTGGGAACACCCAAGTGTCCATCAATGGATAAAGAAAATAGTATGTACACACTGGAATATTACTCAGCCATGAAAAGGAGGGAGATTCTGACACCTGCTCCAACGTGGATGGACCTGGAGGACATGATGCTCAGTGACATGAGCCTGACGTGGAAGGACAGATACTGTGTGATCCCCTCACAGGAGGCCCCTAGAGGAGTCACATCCACAGAGACAGAAAGTAGATGGTGGGGCCAGGTGCTGGGGGAGGGGAGGGGAGTCAGTGTTTCATGGGGACAGAGTCTCAGTTTGGGAGGATGAGAAAGTTCTGGAGACAGATGGTGGGGATGGTTGCACGAGTGTGAGTGTGCTTAATACACTGAATTATACATTTAAAAATGGTTAAAAATAATAAATCTTATGTATATTTTGCCACAATAAAAAACCAAACAGATGTATATGGTAAACTATGGAGCACTAAGAAAATCGCTCAAAACATATAGTGAAAACAACTATTAAAGGAATTAAAATGCTACACTAGGAAATACTCATTTAATGAAAAAGAAAGCATTAACAGAGTCACGTGAGCACAAAAAAGACATGTGCCACAGAGCAAAGACATGTGCCACAGAGCAAAGACATGTGCCACAGAGAAAACAAAGCGAAATGGCAGAGGTAAAGCCGGGCCCTGTGGTCACAACATTAAATGCCAATGGTTTGAGGAGGCCACCAGCCCTGGAAGTGGGAGCAGGTGTGCAAAGCCCCTGAGGTCAGAATGAGCTGGGTGCTGCTAAACCAGGGAAAAGGCCAGTGCCCCCATCTGACTTCACTGTGCCTCTGTTTCCCTGGGGGGCAGGCAGCAACTGAGCCTCCAGCCCCGTCCCAGCCTTCAGGCCAGCTAACTGGGTTGGGTTTGGCTCAGCCCAGCAGCTTTGTGGGGAGCTGGGGCTGGCCTGGAGGGAACAGGAAGTCTGGAAGGAAGCTAAGCCCTCCTCGGCCAGTTCCACAATCCCGGGGGAGAGCCCATTAAACTGCACCCAAAGGAGGGGCTGTCCCTCCTCGTCACCAACATCTTTGGGGCTGTTGGAGGTGTCCTTCGGGGTGTGAGGGTGTGGCACCGGCTTGCCCACGTTCTTGGGAGCAAACGGTCAGACTGGCAGGGAGCTCGCAGCGGCTGGAAATGCCTTCAAGGTTTGCACAGCGCCGAAGGCCAGGAGAGGGCCACTCCCACTCCTCCACACTCTGATGGCGCAGCTCGGGAGGGAGCTCAAAAGGCTCGTCGACAGGGGAAGGAGGGAGCTCCTCCAGGCGCGAGGGGTGTGTGGCGGGGTGTCGTCTCCAAGGGGCCTTTGGGGTATGGTGGGGAGGGCGCCCCTTTTCTTGACTCTCTCTGAGCTGAGCCGACCTGCTCGACACGGGGCATGAGCTGGGCTGCGTTGGGGGGGGTGCTGTTTTGTCCCTCCCTTGATCCCAAGCTGGGACACTGGAGGCACCCATGTTTTGGATGAATCGGCTCTTTGTGTTATGTTTTAAAACCTCGACTGTGGTCCTTACAAGAGAATGACGGCCCCCAAAGATGTCCCCGTCCTGGTCCTGGGACCTGTGGACGTGTCACCTCACGTGGCAGAGGGACTTTGCGGATGGATTTACTTGAGGCCCCTGAGATGGGGGACGACCCTGGATCCCCGGGGGCCAGGGTCATCACAGGGTCCTCATCAGAGGGAGGAGGAGGGTCAGAGGCAGAGAGAGACGGGAGACGCTGCGCTGCGGGCTGTGCAGACGGAGGAAGGGGCCCCGAGCCCAGGACGCGGCACCTCTAGAAGCTGGAAAAGGCAGGAGATGGTTCTCCCTGGAGCCTCCAGGAGGACCAGCCCTGCCCACACCCGGATTTAGCCTGGGGAGGCTTGTGTCGGACTCCTGACCTCCAGAACCGTCAGACGACGTGTATGTTATTTTAAGCCGCCAAGTTTTGGTGATTTGTCACAGCAGCCCCAGGAGACCCCTCCACACTAGAACAAGGGGGGATTCACCCCTTTTGTCACAGCTGTTTGCCAGGGCCAGCCTCCTCGGGACCCAGGAGCCCCTCCCCACCTCGAGGAGAGGCCAAGGAAGTCCTGCGTGCAAGCTGGCGGACTCCCCTCCCTTCTCAGGGCTGCAAATAGGGGCTCGCTGAAGGTCAAAGCCCCCTGCCTCTGGGGTGGGGGGGGGCAGTCAAGAAAATGGACAGAAACCACATAGTACACCACCAAAATACTGGGGCTGGAAGGGCCCTGCGGACGGGCTTCACGGGCCAGGCCCACGTGTGACCAGCACTCATCCCAACCCACCGCCCCACCCCTAACTCATCTCCAGGAGCCACCCTCGCCTGCACTTGAGCCCGGCCCTGCCTCTCAGGCTGTGAACATCAGCTGGGCCCACCCAGTGCCCCCCGGGTGTCCAGCACAGCCACCTTCAGCTCCAGGAGCGCCGGCTCTGGACTGGCTGTCCTGACGCCCGCACCACCCAGGTCAACAGCCCAGTTCCTGGAAATGTGAGTGGCTGGCCCAAGGCCATAGTCCAGGCGTCACTCCCACAGGGAGGAGGGTGGCCTGGCCAGTCCCCCCGATCTGTCTAGATGCCTCTTTCTTAGTACCCAGCGGATGGCCACTGAACTCCGGATCACTGGATCTGCAGCTCACTCCACCCCCAGACCGTCCTAAAACCCACACCTGCCAGAATCCCAAGACCCACAGACCCGCCAAGACAGAGGCCCGGGCTCCCCACTCCAGCTCACCCGTAAGGCAGGCCCCAAGCGGCTGCTGAGCCCACCGAGGAGCCCACGGCCGACAGAGGACCCCGGGGAGGGCCCTGCCCAGGCAGGAGGGAAGACACGGACACCACGTGGGTTTCTAATCCAAACGCACTTCTCTTTATTCAAACCAGGGTCAAACTGGCCAGCGGGGACGCCCTGAAGCCGCGCGCGCAGGAGATGGGCTCACAAGGCCTCCTCCGTGTCCTCGATGCCCGGGTGGGACGCGGGGCGGACAGCACACCTGCAGACACTGCCAGGCAGGTCAGTCGACAAAAGCAAGGAATAAACAAAAAACAAAACACACTCAGTAGATTCTTCTTGAAGCTCCCAGAGTCTCTGGACCCACGAGTCCCAACCCTCAAAGCCAGGAGTGGGGACTAAAAACAGCCCCCACTTCCACCAGTGCCGACGGAAACCCTGTTTTAAATTAAAAAATAAGCCAGTATACATCGTAGAAAATTTCTCTTAAAAATCTCACAATTTGTAAATGTATATTTTTTTCTTTAACATAAAAGTTTACAATATACGGTAAAACAAAAGGCTCAGGAAAATAATTTCAAAAAAAAGAAAGAAAAAGAAACCTGAAGTTTTGAATTAAAGCTGAAGACATTTTTTTTTAAACCCTGTTGTTGAACCAGTGACTTTTTTTTTATTGTGCTGATGGGTTAGAGAAAGAAATATATTTAAAAACTTCAGTCCAGACACCCACAGCGCCTCCGAAAGCCTCTCGCCCCACCCCCCACCCCCCACGTTGAGTCGCCATTTTTCCTCCAAGTGTGTGATTGTCACGAGTTCACGAGTTCCGAATCCTGGCTCTCAGCGGTCCCGCCGTCCTCGGGGCGCTGGCCGGCTAGCGTCGGTAGGGGTGGAATCCTTGCACGTTGTGGTTCTGACCTCGTCCAAAGCCACTTCCGCCGGCAGGGGGGCCCCCCGAGCCTGGCACCGAGGGGCCCCCGTAGGAGGGGGGCTGCTGGCTGGGGTCTGAGAAGCCCTGTCCAAAGCCAGCCAAGTCCTGCCCGTAACCTGCTGAGGAGAGAGTCCCATGAGCAGGGATGCGGCACTGACTGCGGGCACTGCTCCTAGCAAGACCAGGCTCCCTCACCACCTGGCGCCACTGGTGCCGCGGCCAGGGCCCTGGGATGAGGACTGGGTGGGCGGGCAAGGCCCTAGGACTGCTTGTCTCCAGAGAGCCCCCCTGAACCCCCGGCAGGAGCCTGGACAACTGTCTCCTCATGGAAACAGCAGCAGCTCTGCGCCCTCACAGACCCTGTGGTCTGTCCTGTCGGTCCTTGGCCCATCTCCCCACTCGTTCTCAAAGACTCGGGGCTGGGGCACCCTGGTGGCGGAGCCGAGTGGCTGAAGAGGCCTTTGAGCCTGGAGACATCAACTATCTGGCCAGCCCTGGTGGACTGCGGGCTTCTAGAAAGCATGTTCTCAAATGGAACAGAGGGTGGACTCAGGCATAGCTTTCAGGATTTAAGAAAACGTCAGACCAGCCCTGTGCCTCCCTCCAAGATGCCCCCCAGACCTCAGCCGGCCCTCCCTGCAGAGGTGGCCCGACCTGGCAGGTTCTGTAAAGTGGACTGGCTCAGGGTGGGGCCGGGACTCCACACCGAGTGGTGGGTCTAAAGGACTCGTGTTGGCCGGGCCGGGCAGGTTCCTTCTCGACCCAGGGCCGACGCTACACCGTGTCGGGCACAGGGCACAGGAGGCACGTCGGGAAAGGGGGTCGGCACCCTCCTGGCTCCCTGTCCACCCGGACCGCACACTCTGGATGAAGGCCCGTGGCAGGGCCTCTGGATTCCCCACTGGGGTGCAGGAAGGCGCGGGGGGCGGTGTGAGCCGCCCTGCGGAAGCAGAGCCCCAGGCCAGCTGAGACCCTCAACCGACAGGGCCCCGCCAGGCCTACCCCCAAGGTAGAGGGCAGAGACAGCGCTGCCCACCGCCCAGGTGCAGGCAGAGCAGGGACCGCGGATGAGGCGGCGCCATACCACCACTCAGGCTGACAGAAGAGGGTAAACAAAGGGCCCGCAACCTGATGGGTCCTGAGAATAGGGACCCAGGCCCACGAGAGACGAGACCAGGCGACTGCCCCAGGACAGCCCTGGTGGAGGGGGACACGCTCGTGCTGGTGCACACCCCACCTGGGGCCGCTCACGCACCTGCCGCCAAGGCGTCCTGCTCCGGGTGGGGTCGAGAACCCATGCACTCGGTGACTGCAGCCCGAGAGGCCCCAAGCGGGGCAAGAGTGTGCAATGTGGGGGTGCCGGGGGCATAGGAAGGCAAGAGCTTCAACCTGCAGACACCACGGTCTTGGGCGAAACCCAATTCAAGCAGCGAAGCGGGAACAGCAGAGCCCCAGGGAAATGTGGGGCTGAAACCCTCCAAGGAGCCTGACCTCTGGCTGGCAGGACAGGCGGCCCCAGCGCTGAGCCAGGACCCCGAGCACCGTCCCCTCAGGCGCTCCTCCCCCTCAGGCCACAGGTCGGCGCCACCTGCTCCAGGACCAGCCCCTCAAGGGAAGCACGACGCTGATGCCCAGGCGAGTGCCCGCCACAGACCAGAGTGAGGGCCCCTGGCTGACCCCGCCGCCCACACCGTGCACTCAGAAAACACTTGGGAATCCGAGACCAGGGCCAGGCTGCAGGGCACGCACAGCCCCCGCCATCCCTCCGGGGGCCCAGTGCCGGCTCAGGCCCCTAAACCCACAGGCCCTGGGGCACCTGCTGCTGACTGAGGCCTTCCTACACGGGGGCCCTGGCATCACCCTGGACACCACACCCCGCTTTACATGGTTCCTGACCCGGGGTCACGTGAATGCTCCCCAACAGCTCACAGCTGGGGCCACCAAGACGGAGGGAGGGAGGCGGAGATGGCAGGGCCGCGCGCAGAGCCCAAGTGCGGCCACTCACCGTACTGACCGTAGGGGAAGTCAGGCTGGGCCGTGGGCGCTTTGCTCATGTCCGGGGCGGCCTGAGTTGGAGGCGGCGGGAAGGCCAGGGGGGCTGCCCCTGGCGTGGCAGGTGGAGGGGGGACCCCTGGAGGGGCGAACTGATCTGGTGGTGGAGGTGGAGGCCCGTAGCCAAAGCCTGCAAACGAACGGGAGAGAGACAGATGTGGGGCTCGCCACTGCCTAGGCCGAGGGCCTGGAGCCACAGCCCAGGCTCCGCTCAAGGGAAAGGACGGACTTGGGAAAAAAGCAAACTGCTGACGGCTGGAAGGGTGCAGGCAGAGCTGCTATGCACACCCAACACGAGGACGAGACAGCAACACACTGAGGGAGTAACAGCACTCTTTTTTTTTTTTTTAATTAAAAAATAGTTTTTTGTTCTTTTGAGGAAGATTGGCTCTGCACTAACATTTGTTGCCAATCTTCCTCTTTTTGTTTTTTCTCCCCAAAGCCCCACTACATAGTCGTGTATCAGAGCTGTAGTTATAGATCTGCTATGTGGGACGCCGCTTCAGCATGGCCTGATGAGCGGTGAATAGGTCCGAGCCAGGGATCCGAATCGGCAAACCGTGGGCCGCCGAAGCAGAACGTGCGAACTTCACCACTACACCACCGGGCCAGCCCCTGTAACCGCACTGTTTATGATGTCAGCACCCTACCGAAAACCCAGCACAAGACAAAAATCACTGAGCCATCCACGCAGGTGGGCGGGGTCACGCCCCTGCGCTCTGTCCCTGGGGTCAGATAGCCTGTTTCTACCCACCTTTCGTCTTGTTAGAAATAAAACCAGAAGTGGCCTAGGCCGGGAGTGGGCATACCTTTCTTGTAAAGGGCCACACAGTCGTCATGTGGCCCACAGGCACTGGTCCAGGCCACAGAACTGTCCAGTCCTGTGGCCACGTGTGACCCAAGGCTAACACACCTGGATCCCAAGACTTAGTGGGAAAAAAGATGGGAGGACATTTTATGCTGGCCGAGTGCCATGTTGCCCTGACAGCCTGTCAGCCACACTGGGGCAGGTGAGGTGTCTCCCTTCACTGCTGCAAACCCGCGTGAGCAGCGTGTGGCTGCACCCTTTCGTACTGGGCTGCCGGGCAAAGCACAGAGGAGCGTGAAGCGGACACAGAGCCGTTTACACCCTCAGCCCCCAATTCTGAAGGACAGAGGTCAGGTCTGGATGCCCCAGCCCTGGAGGATTAACATGCCCTCACCACCCACAGGGCCCACACCCCCCGACGTGGCGCACTTCCATTTGACAAAGGGGGGGCCAAAGCCAACAGATGTGCATGTACATGTGGCCCCGTCCTCTCCTCCAGGCAAAGGGACCAGGACAGGCCATGCCCCCTCCGCCCACGCCTACCGCGAGCCCACGACTCACTGAACTGCGGGGGGGCGCCATAGCCCTGTGGGAAGCCCTGAGGAGGCGGGAACCCTCCGGGAGGGGTGGACACGATGTAAGAGGTGAACGGCGGGGGTGGTGGGGGGGCTCCTCTTCCCGCAGGGGGCGGTCCGTAGCCACCTGGAACACACGACGCAGGGTTGAGGGGGAAAGCAGGGCACGCACGGTGCCACACGCCAGCACCTCTCCAATTCTGTTCTTTGCCAGTTTTCCACGAACAAGGACTTACCAATAGCCTGTCCTGCTGGCACCCACATTCCTAAATGGGGAGACAGAAAAGGAATTGGTGCCGTGTCAGCTCAACACTGAAAACTGGGGGCCGTGCCCTGCCCTCCTGCCCCCACAACCGGTCCCCATGCTGGCAGAGCCCTCCCAGAACCCCACTCTTGGGAGCGGGCATCCTGCCACAGCGCAGGCACAGGGAGGACGGCCCAGGCCCGAGGGAGACTCCCGAGGAGCCCCCGTGGTGTCTCAGGAACACAGGGACGGCCCCCAGAGCTGTCAGACGCCAGGGTGTTGGAAGGGGCTGGCTGTGTGTGTCCCGCCTCCACAGGGGAAGGCTCCGGAGAAGCCCCTAGTCACACGTCCCTGGCTCTTCGACAGAACCTGCCAGCAATGCTAGAGAGGACACCCACAGATGAGGGACTCAGGTGCACACGTGGGACCGCAGGCTGGGCCCAAGGCCGGGCTACAGGCCAAGTGCTAGTTCTTCACCTGCTGGGGGACACGAGGGTGTCTTATCTCACTAAAGGGTGTCCCGCCGCTGTGCTGTACTTTGCAATAAAATACCTATTTTTAAAAAGACAGCTCTGGAGAGTCCAGGGTGAGAGCCTCGAGCTGTGTAGAGACAGCTCTGCAAGCTTGGAGGGGCGCTGGGCGCAGGCAGGCTCACCTGGCCTGCTTCTGCCCCTTCCTGGATGCTGTCCCTTCTTTGGGTTTCTAAAGGGGCGGGAGGCTCCTGGATCCTGTGCCGGGGCCCCTGGGCAGCCCAACCCTCCCGCCACGCTGTCCTTAACCACTCTGCCGACCCCACACAGAGGGCCGAACAGCCCGGCTGGCGTCAGCCCGCAGCCCGGGAGCAGGAACAGACCAAAGCACCCAAAAGGCAGAAGAACTCTGCGGCGCCTTCTGGCTGCAGGAAACCCCGCTCTCCCCAGAAGCGTCTGCTCCGAGCCTCCGAGACGGCTGGGCCACACGCACCGTGCACTCCGCCCTCACCGTGTGGGCTGTCTGCAGAGATGGCTGCTGCGGGAACTGCTTAGCAGAGGTGACAGTGACAGCCTCCCAAGTCCACCAGGTCCCCCTGCCCCAGCACACCCACAGACCCCGGGGGCAGCAACGGAACAGCACGGCCACACGAGGCACCTGGGTGCCCTCCTCCAGAGCTCGCACTCGGATGAGGACGCTCACTGCAGCTGCCGGCTCAGGGAGCCTCGGCCGCCCTCCCTGCAGGTGGCGGAACTCGGCCACGGCCCAAGCACAGCACCCCCTCAAGATGGACCAGGTGACACCATGGAACCCAGGGACCTGGTGCCCGGGGATGGCCTCGCTGCCTGCTTCCTTGTCCATGAGCTCCAAGTGCCAGTATCTACTCCAGGGGCTTGTTGAGAAGTTCGGGGCTGTCCAGTGCCCCACGCAGGGCCCAAGTCCCGGCTCCTGGACCGAGTATGCACCTCTGTACATCAGAGGACCCACGCCAACCTGCTGGGCAGGAGACTTCGGGGCTGGACAGGGAGGGAGCCCCGCTCCTGCCGGAAGGTGCTGCCTCTCCGGCTCAGGACCCCAGCCCCCGCGGTCACCCCAGGGCCCGTCTGGTCTGGGACACTCAAGCCTTACCTTGGGGGCCGTATCCTTGCTGCCACGTGGGCGGGGGCTGGCCTGCCCAGCCGTTGGCGGCGCTGGGCACGACCCGGCTGCCCCACTGGCTGGCACCCGGCTGTCCTGGGGCTTGGCTTTTGCTGTCCCGAGGCTCGGCCCGTTTAACTTCCACCTAGACAAACCGAGCATGGGTTTAGGGAGACGCCAAGGGTCCCGGACCCCCTTCCCTTCAGACACACCCTCAGATAACTTACGACTACACTTAGCATCTTATTACGACTTAAAACTAAATACTTAACTATAAACCTTATTTAGGCCAGTAGTTTTCTTAAAAAATTTTTTGATTTTTTTCTTTAAAAAATGTTTCTCAGGTACAACAGATGCAAGTGTGAGACACATGAAGCCCTGTCCGCTGCTGAGCAGGGACCCAGGAGGGCCAGAGCCCTCAGAGCGTTTTGTGCGTGACAAGGGGCCAGGTCAGAACAGCAGCGTCCTCCTTCACCAGCCTTGAAAACCCGGGACACAGAGCGCAGGATCTGCTACAACCACAGCCCTCGCCACGGCCCCTCCGGGACCCGTGGGGAGGAGGGGGCTCGGCTGGGAACGGCCGGGCCGAGGGACACCCAGGCATCTGGGGAGCCCACCCCACCTGCGCTTTTAGCTCATACCTGAGAAACACAGTGGTTCGCTTAGGTTTTTATCTAAAATGTCTAATGGAAGATAAAGACTTACCTTCCCCAGGCTAACGCTTAAAGAATCTCAATTAACTCAAAATAATGTCAGAGGGAATGGATGTGATAAAGAGAATCTTACATTACATCTAACAAAAAAGTAAACAAACATGCAATAAAATGGACATTTGAATCAGTAAGCAATCTTCATACTGTGTTCGGTTGGCAGCCCAGGACCCTCCTCTCCTGGCCGTGGATGTCGGGGCCACAGCGCGGAGGGTGGGACAGTGGCGACCACTGGCTGACGCCGAGCATTGTGGCCACCCTGAAGCTCCCGCCCTCATGCAGCCTTCAAACTATGGGCCAACAGACAACAAAAAACCCCAATTCCAGGGCCGCCTCCGCACTGCAGAACCCTGAGTTGTTCTTGTTTGTATAATAAACTGTAATGAGAAGGGTAAGACAACGGACCCACTTGGAGCCATCCTTGGGGTCTCAGAGTCTGGTGAGCTAAGCGCCATGATTCCAAATTCCGTCAGTTCTGCCTTAAACCCCTTCCTGTCAGAGAACAAACAGGAAGTGGGGCAGAGGCACAGAGACCCCCAGCTCTGAGAGGCCCCAAGGACGCTCCACGGATGGGAACACAACCCCCTTAGCTCAAGGCAATGCGACAGCAGGACCAAGGGACCAAGGGACCCGTTTCAAAGAACTCAAATTAATGAGTCTTCACACACTTCCCTTAAGGGAATTTGTTCCTGCTTACAAAGCAAAGCAGCCCTTGTAATTTAAAAAAAAAATTCTTTTACCCTCTTCCTATTGGAACACAGAGCAGTCCCTCGCACTCTGCACTGTAGCACTGCGGGGACGCCGTGTCCAGCCCACCAGTGAAGGTCGGGCGACGGAGCTGGGCGAGGCCGGGAGGGAGCTGGGTGCTGGGGTCCGCATGTGGGCGTCTTACTTTAGCAGTCGAGCCCCACATGGAGAAGCCACCTCCGTCTCTACTCCGTGCCTTGTGCAGACCAGACTGACAGCACTGTGTCCTACAAACCCGGGGCTGGGGCAGCTGCCCGTCTCGGGAGCCGATCTGTGTGCTTAGCAGAGCTTTCCGCCCCTAGAGCAGGACCAGTCGTCCTCCAAGTTTTAAATGTCACAGTACCGTAAAACATTGGCCGCAGACTGCTTTGAACTTGTGCTCCTTGAAATCTGCACGCTGATTTTAAACTCAAAGCTTCAATGAATGTCGGAGTGAGATGTGTGTCTCCTCCTTAGTCAAGTTCAAGTGGAATTAAGCCTGCAAAAAATCCTAAGCCACCGATATACAAAAACAGCTCTGCATGCGACTGCATTTATGAACTTCCAGGGAGCAGGGCTGTGGGGCTGGGGTGTCCGGGGTGGAGGGGGCAGGACTACTGGTGCCAGATTCCCTCCGAAATATCCTAGCTGACAAAAACGGCCCGTCTCATCAAAAGGGCTGGGCGTGCTGAATTGGAACGAGGAACAGCTAACCATGTGGCACCACTGTGGACTGTGCCGGGGTGTGCTGAGCGGGTCTGAGAAGGACCAAGACAGGAATCCTGCAAAAATGCAGACCCCCAAGTCTTTGCTAACTGGAGGAAATCCCCACCTGCACAACTCCTGCCAGCTCTTCACTTTAGAGCTAACTTCTCAAAGATCTCTAAGGGCCCGGGTGGAATGGGGAGCTGGGGCCGCCTTCTGACACAGCTAGCTCCATGGCAGCAACACAGTATGAAGATGAAACAACCAGAGCTCACTTGACTGCATGGAGTTAAGTACTATCGAGAGCATGTGGTTGGTACCGGAGTTCACAGTAAGTGACCCAATTTAAGAAACCAATCCTTCAGGATGTTTATGTTTCTCTCAGTTTTACACGGAACCTGTTCTCAGAGGTTCGCTGCCCATCACTCTGTGGGTCGCCATGAGACAATCGGATACAGACATCTGAAGGAGTGGTCACAGAAACCAAGCCTGAGGCAACCCGTGATTCCACTGGAGGCAGCCCACCAGACCCCCCAGGACTGCACCCTTGGCCCGGGGCCACCCACCCGCCCGTCCCCGGTGATGCCAGTGAGGGGCCCTGGGAGCAAAGCTGGCGAGGTGCTGCGCTGCAGGCAGGCCCGCTTGGGAAGGACGATCCCTCGCTTCTGCAGAACCAGGTCCGAACCAACACAGCAGAGGATCCCAGGACAATGCACCCTGCCCTTTTCTGAGAAGGAATTTTCATTTCCAGTGAAATCCTAAGTTGCCTAAGACTTGGTTTGGTCTTAAGGTAAAATAAAACTACAACTACACACTTTTTTGCCCATGATGTCGTGAAAATGCATGTTGACAGCCTGGTCCACTGATTGTTCGTCCTCGAAAGTAATAAATCCAAAACCTAGCCAACGACGAAGAGTGAATCAAGGTAGCAGGGTGTTGTGACACAAAACAGGATGATGAACAGTATTAGGGACGGGCCGAGGGATCGACCGAGGGTTTCAGCAAAGCCGAGTGTGTGAGGCTGTGGGGCCGGGCCCCGAGCTGAGGGACTGGCGACTGAGGCAGTAGGGAAGGCTGTGCCCAGACGTCTGGGGCAGGGCAGAGCGGGCTGCTGGAAGCACTGGGGGCACGTCTTCGAGAGCTGCAGCCCTGACAGCGGGACAGTGAGAGCCTGAACGCTGACACCGGAAAATACAACACCGCAGGGCGGCGCTGTGTCTGTGCCAGAACATTCTGGGGAGAGAACTGCAGCGGATCCCTGCAGGCAGGGGCCAGGTCAAGGGTTCCGCCTCAGTCAGGGGTGTGCCGTGGGTGCGCGTCTGCTTTTCTGAAACCCAGGAGTCTCCCCCTTGGCTTGCAATTTGCTTTGCAGCTAGTGCTGACAGCAGCCATATACCGTTCTAGCGCATCAGACAGGAATACAGTCTCTACCACAGTTAACGCCTCGCTAAGCCTGCCCAACACTGTTGGGTAAGCCCAAGGAGTCCTGTCAAGGTAACGTACGTATGTATACAGGTATCTATCTGTACGTATCTACGTAAACACGGTACACAAAGATACAGGCCACAACGGGTTCCAGCAGGTCAAACTCTGCTGTGAGCAGCAAGACCAAGAGGCGCCATGTCATCAAGAGAGAAATTTAAAGGGGACACAAATTTAGCATTTCCCAAACACGAGGAAGTGGCAGTATAAACGAAGTTTGGTTGGTCTGGGTGAGTGCGACCGCCCGCTAACGTGGCATGTCTGGTCCTCAGGCTACTGCACTGGCTCCCCCGGGGCCCATCTGCTCTGAGCACAAAGGGACACGCGGGCAGACAGCTGCCGGAAGACCCCGAAGAACAAAAGATGGGCGAGGGGGAGGGCCAAGAGGAAAGAAGGGGCGAGGAGAGGAAGGGCTGAGGGCCGAGAACAGGCTGAAGACGGGCGTGGGGGACGCAGGATGACAGTGTCACGTGGCAGATGCACGGGGCCGGGGGCCTCTCAAGCTCATGAAAGGGGTGCCAGGGCTGCAGCCGCTGGGACCGTGTGGAAAGACTGCCGGCAGACTCACGGCGGGAAGGGATGGAAACGGGAGAGGGCAGCTCAGAACCGGGGGTGACAGACTAGCAAAGAGGGCTGCTGGGGATCTGGGGCCTTCGGACGTGCTCTCTGCACACACACGCACACGGAATCTGCACGTGGCGTGAGAAGGAACGGAATCTCGCCCGCTGAACCATGACGGCAAAACACACACGAGGAGAGGAGAGCAGAGCAGAGGAGACGCGGGAGGAGGGCACGAGGCAAGTAGAGGCAGCGCAGGGTCGAGCGGGACGGGGGCAGGGACAGCGTCTTAATGGGGGGGGAGGGCCGGGGCCAGAACCTTCATGAGCTGAGAAAGGAAGGTGAGAAAACAGGAGTGTGCTCTCTGTGCCCCAGCTGACCAACCGCTGCTCTTGGCATCGCTCCCGCCCTCCGCCTGCCTAGCGCTGCCTCGCGGGGACCCGAGGGGACTCTCAGAGCCTGAGGCTGAGACAGTGGGAGCCGCACCGGAAGGCGAGGCCCAGGGCCCAGCCCGAAGCACTCTCCCCGCCACACCTCCGGCCTGCCCGGCCTGCTCACCGGGCCCGGGCGAGGACGGCAGGCAGCTGTGCGCGGCCTCGGGGGCCGAGCAGGGGATCTAAGAGCCGCCCTCAGGATGCCCGCGCCCGCGGCTTCACGAGATCGAGGCAAATGGTGGAACACAACATGGGTGATGAACAGCATGTGAAAGGGCGAACATTTTCTCAAAGTGCAGGAGTGTCTGAAACCACAGGGCTCGCGTGGTCCTTAGAGCACAAGAGGCGCTGAGTCGTGGGGAAGGAGCCCGGGGCGGGGCGTCTAGGGATGCGTCTGTCTGTCAAGAGGCGACATCACCACTGAGGAGTGGCACAGAAACACACTGAAACTTCGTTTACACCCCACTGGAGAAAGCCCGTTCCCTCCTCTGACTGCGGGACTGGCCTGTACCTGTGTGATATAATTTAGACCTGGAGAAGAGAAATCTAAAGAGATATCGTTAATCACAAACAATTCACAGAGAGAAAAGGAAAACAACTTACTTAACATTACTGTACTTGACTATGAAACACTTAAGTACGTCACTAAGCGTGTATGTCTAAATTAAGATTAAGACTAAGACTTAACAGCTTAATCGACATGAAGTGAGAATATACGTTACTTAATCAAGGAGGAAGAGGGTGGCGGTTCAAATGGCAAACTATTCTCCAGCATGGCGGGCGCATGCTGCGGGCGGCACCGCTAGGGGCTCCGATGGGGCAGGCAGAGGCCGATGGGCCCAGGCTGGCAGATCAGCTCCCACGGCCGTCCAAAAGGGGCCGATGAACCAAAACATACGGGTGGGGACAAACAGCAGCAGCCACAAAAAAAGGGCACAGAAACGGTGTGCCCGCAGTGCCAGCCCCGGAAACCAATCTGGATGGCACACGTGGGCAGCTCGGGGAAACCTGGCAGGGACACGCTGCGGTGGCTCCTCACCCCTCCTGCCGCCCGCCTCCCTCACTGAGGGGAAAAAGAACAAGAAAAACAAGACAGAAGCCCAGGACGGACACAGGAAGGTCCACGCTCAAGCCGAGCTGGGGCGCGTCTAGCCTGGAGACATGAAACGAGACTCTGACTATGCTGGTGTGGACTAGTTGGGGGACGGTCCTGAGTGAGCAGGTTCACGATTTAAAAGGACCACCAATCTTTCAGTACACATTTAAAAACAGAAACCATGTTGTAATTCATGTCAAGTTGTAAAAACTTCAAAAGAACAAGCCACAAAAAAAGACGGTCCAGTCTGACCTGGGGAAGCACAGCCGGGAGGGGCCGCACAGAGCAGCCTCGGCTTTAATCGTGTGTTTCGAATGCCCCTTTCTGAGATTGGCAATGCTCGCTACAACCACCACCTAAGTGTGAAATAGTTTGCCATCTGAGGGAGGTCAGGGGCACACTCCATCTCTCTTACCTCGAGGCCTCTGCTTCTCGGCGTCGTAGATCATGACCACCTCCGTCACCTGGAAGAGACACGGGCGTTCGAGGATCCGGGGGCCATGGGCACCTCTGGCTACAGCAGCCCCGGGCCGAGCGAGCGCCTGGGAGCGCCTGCAGTCTGTGAGTCCTGAGGTGAGACCGGCCTCCTGGGCTTTGGGTCTGAGATTCAGGTCTCCTGGAAGCACAGGCTCCCTCCGCCCCCCAGTGCCCCCAGGGCGCCCTTCCCTTCACAGATGAGGGGACCGAGGTGCAGACGCCGGGCCATGCACCAGGCCCTCCCACGGTCACCATCCCTGTCGACCTGCGGACCGGCACTCAGCTCGGCCCTCCCCGCCCGTCATCCACCAGCCGGCACTCCCCTCTCCCGGGCCCAGGCTCACGGAGTGCACCTCACCGTGGGCCCCGGCACCCCTAATTCCTGGCCCAGGCCCTCAGCACAGGCAGGCACCACCAGACAAATATGCTGCCATGAGAGTGGGCGTGACACCCCGAGGGAGCCCGGGGGGACCTGTGCCTGTTTCAGGTGACACTCCCTAGCCCCCATCTTGCTGTTTGCCTCACTAGAACCAAGCTCCCTGTACGACTCCCACAACATTCTAAAGGATTTAGCCTCTTCCAGAAAACAAAACCATCCCGGGGAGGTCTGCCGTCACTGAGGGGGACGGGATGGTGTGAGGTGCCAGGGCAGGGCGGCAGCATGGGGCCGGGCCACCTCCCTCCCAGGTGCGGTGTGCGTCACTTGTACCCGGATCTAGAAAAGGTCTTCTGCTCTTTAACTCTACCCCGGCCAGGCTCACCCCTGTGCGGGCCACAGCCACCATTGGTGGGCACCTTGTCTTGGGTCCTCTGGGGGAAGAGGAGTTAGCCCAAGGTCCCAGGCGGACCTAGTCTAGAACATTCCCTCCTGAAATCAAGGGCCAGCACGCCGGCCCCCACGGTCAAACCAAACCCCACTTCTCCCTAACACTATCTAGCACTTTACACCGCGGTGGTTACAACCACCTAGAGGGGCCTTCCAGGAGGCCGGCGTGGCACGTGCACATTTGCCTGGAAAAGCTGTAAATGCCTCCTGGACGGTGAATAGCCGTCAGAGGAAAGGACGGGGCTTTGGTTTGTTTCGCTCTGAGGGGATCAGGGAAAAGAGGGGAGCTGCCAGGCTTGGCCCCCGTGGACGCACGGCTCTGTCACACCCGCCCTGACAACCGACTACGCAGCCGCCGCGCCGCTGCCGGGAAGCACTCACCACTCCAAACTTCTTGAAGTATTCCCTGAGCTCTGTCTCACCACAATTGTGAGGAATTCCACCGACAAATATCTTATTTGATTTACTGTTATCACTCCTGGGTCCTTTCTGCTGTTTCAAGAAGGAAAAGACGGTTAGTCCACGTGAGGACCCTCCCGTCGCTCCCCAGGCTGCGTGTGACAATATCAGCAGCGGTTCTAGAGCCAGCGACCAGCAAGGCTGCACACTCCAACAACCCAGCACGTCCACAGAGACCCCAACAGCAAGCAGCACCAACTCTCTTTCCTTTTCCTACGGAGACCCGAGGGGACAGGGACCCACACGCGGCAGGGCTGCACCTCAAATGCATTCACACACAGCATGCCCGGGTCCTGTGTTCACTTATTCTGAATTACAACAGCTACAGACCTAAAAAGCTCGACAATGTGAAACTAAGGATTTTAGGAGGGTAAGAAAGAAAAAACAAACTGGCCTCAACAATGAAAACTGGTAGAGACGACACTGGTTTTTCGGGTGGTAACTTTTAAGCTGGTGACAAAAGATGACTACGGAAAGTTCTAGTAACTGAAGGGCCACCTGAATCCTCTGCCTCCTCTGTCACTTTCCCTGAGCCCCATCCCTCTCTCTGTGGGATGACCTCACACCTCGGAGGAAAACGCTCACCCCAAGCTCATCACCTGGGGGCAGAGGTGGAGGGGACCTTGGCTCCCGTTCCTGTGACGCTGCCTCCTCCCACTCCGTCCCCATTCCTAGGATCCTTGTTTCTTGCTCTCCCAGGAGCTCATGGGTTAAGATGTCCTAACTGCTTTGGATTGACAGAACTCACTTTTTGGGGGTGAGGGTTTCACGGGGGCACACGGGGTCGACATCCATCACCCTTCCCAGGTTCTCCCACGTGCCTATTCTGCCTCAATAAAGCTGCTCAGACTCGAGGACACTGATAATCAAGTGGAATCGGAACCCTGCTTGGAGTCCAGACTGACAGGGCGAGGACAGACGCCTGTGAACGCACCCCAGCGCCGTGCCTGCGGCTGTGTGGACCCGGGCGAGGCTGGGCACGGGCATGGACGCGACAGGTGTGAGGAGCTGCTTTCAGGAGACCATGCTCCCAAGTTCAGGAGTGGTACAGGCAGACAGAGATGGACATGAATATAGGTAACTTTGGCAAAATATGAACAACTATGAACCTAGGAGGTGTATTTTAGGTGTTCACTGTATTCTTCTTCCAATTTTTCTGTATTTGATAAGTTTCCTAACACAAAGCTGGAAAAATAAGAACTGTTTCAAGGCTCTGAGGCCCCTGTCTACCAGAGTAGGTGGGATCCCGCTGGCAATGCAGGTTCTCAGGCCCCCACCCAGCCCTGCTGCCCAGATAGGTGTGGGGGCCACGTGGGCCTCCGGGCAGGCTCCAGCCCAGCTCTGTCCAGCAGGACTTTCTGTGAGGACTGACAAGGGCCTTCAGGGTGGTGGTCTCCTCTGAGAGCCCTGGGTGGGGGTGACAGAGGATGGTTCTGCTCCAGCTGGCCAAGCTCCAGGGGCCACACACAGCTCACAGGACCCTGAGGAGTCACCACATCTGCAGACCTGGACTCAGCTGTTCGAGCACAAGCTCTCAGGGCAGCTGGCAGAGCTGCACGGGTAGAAGCCTTGAAGCTGAGGGCGCTCCCACACTCCGCAAGGCTGCGCTCGGCCCCCTCGGGCAAGCTGGGAGAGCCACCCAGGACAAAACACAAGGCTCCTGACGACAAATGGCTGTGAGCTGCCACTTATTTTAAGGCAAATAAGAATTTTCTTGGCTACAAGATAAAATACTTACAGCGTTGGATAAATCTGAGAAATTCTCAGCTGCTCAAATGTCAAACTAGAAGCCCTTCTGCCACTCTCAAACTTAACGAGGAAAAACACCAGATCAAAGGCACGTGTTTCTTTTATACCGCGGCTGCGGGTGCGCAGAGAGGTCGCCCCGCCCCAGCCCCTTACCCAGCCTTCTTTTGGCCTTGTCCTCTCCGGCTGCATCCCCCGAGGTGTACATGGCTTTGGGTCAATCTGTAGGAAGTTTCAAACGAGGCTGTTGTGAACATGAGGCTATTTTCTCTAGAAAAGAAGGGTGAGCGACAGCAGCCAGTAGCCCAGCAAATCAGCCCCCACCCCCGGGTCAGTTCACCCCGCATCCGTCTCCCGTTCCGACAGCCAGTCTAAGCACAGAGCCTTAATCTTCTAAACCAACCCCCTGGGAGACATTTTTCAACATAAACACCCATCAAAGCGCAGCGACAGAGATAAGCTGAAGGAAGGGCAGATGAAAAGGAGCCAGGAGAGCTCCACTAAAGGAGGGACACTCACGTTTCGGCCGTCCAGGGTGTGTGGTCTGCTGGCCAGCACCGTGCCCACACAGTTCGGGTCTTTAAATTTGACAAACCCGAAGCCTCGAGACTGGTTGGTCGTCTTGTCTTTCATGATCACACAGTCCACCACCTCTCCATACTGGGAGAAGTAGCCGCGCAGGGTCTCTGCTCGGAGATCGGGACAAACACACACACACACCAGAGTGCTAAGCACAGTGTCACAGCCCGTGTGTACACGTGCACACACACACGCTCCTGGTGCATCAGGCTGACCTGGAAAGCATGCAACTAGAAAGTTTGAAACAGGCTAATCAACTAACTTGGGGGGCAGTGGAAGAGGATCAGAGCGGGGGACACACAGGGAAGGAGGGGGTCCCACACTACACTTGTGCACCACGTCTTCCTGTGAACTAGAAAGGCTGCAGCTGAGGGCAGCAGCAGCCACGGGCACCCACGAGAAGAAGTCGAAGGGAACGCAAAGTGCCGACTTCGAATGCCGCCGTGATCACAAACCTCCTTGCCTCAGTGACCGCCCGGTTAGCCCTAGCCCTCCACACTCCACATGGCAACAGCCCTGCCTTCAGAGCCCACCTCGGCCTTGAGCCGGGAACCTGCCCTCTCGGTTCTCCCCTAACTCTGACATGAAACAACAGGACGCATCAACAGTCACAGAGCCAGTGATCAGCTCCTCTCTGCCCCCAGCCAACTCGTAATTAAATGCCCCCACCCCAGAAATCAAGAATTAGAGAAAACCCGAGGTAGCAGCCAGAGACAAGTTCACACAGCGGAGACCGAGGTCACAGGCCTGCCTGCAGCCGGGCACGCAGGCCCGTCCACACCTACCTTGGGTGGTGCTCCAGTCCAGGCCGCCCACGAAGAGCTTCCTGCAATCCAACGAGAAAACACTGAGGGTCAAGATGGCTCTTGCCTTAAAGATGCCGCCCCTGCAACCCAGCCTAAAGTGGGCAGCCACGCCACAGAGAAAGCTCGCGCAAACCGCCGACTCACGCCCAGGTCACGGCAATGGCGTGACGTGCCTCGGCCTCGCCGGCTGCAGACATGAGAAATGACTCCCAGACTTGCGGCCACGGAAGGGAGCGCGTGTTGTAATGCGCGGGTGAGGAGGATGTGTCTGGAGCGGCACGTGCACGCTGACCACAGCCACAGGGAGAAAAGGAGCCCCCAACACGTGACGGCTTCGGAGCGGGGTTCTGGGGCAGGCTGCCCTACTGCTCCAGCAAATATGGTGGACTGAGTCAGGACCTCAGATCACAGGCGATCCACGAGCACGACACTGGGGCTGGGGGCTACAGGACACAGCCTCAGATTCCAGCATGTGGTCACGAGTAAGGACCACCCAGCTCTGGGAGGGTCCCCGCAGCTCCAGACTCAGCACTGGGGCCCAGCCCACGCCCACATCCCAGAGCCGCCTGTGGTGTCCTTGCGGGCAGACACACCAGAACTTTTGAGAGGAATCCCACTGCCCTCCCTGCAGCCTACCCACCTCATGTCCGCACACCCCTGGGGCGGGCTCCACACCATCGTCTGCACAAGCGAGGGCCGGGCAGCGGCCCCCTTTCCCCTCTCACGCAGTGCCCCACCCTTGGGCTGTCCCAGCCCCACCAGGGACCCTGCGCGCTTGGGTCATAGCACCCTAGGCACGCTGAGACACGGGGCCCTGGGGTGTCATTCAGGCCTCCTGAAAGCCGAGAGGTGGGCACGACACAGGAGGCAGGGGAGGGGCTCCAGCAACAGTGAGGCAGCTCTCTGTCCTGCCTGCTTCCCCAGGAAAAGGGAACATAACCACCGTCCCCCTCGGAGCTGGACCCAGGCACTAACGGGCCCAGGCTTGGTCCCCAAGTCCACAGCCAACCACACCACACTCGGCTTGAAGACAAAACAGCCCCCTGGGTTGCCCCAAGCAACCAAGAGAACCGCCAGACAGGGTGCCCCGTCCTCTCCCCGAGGACAGGCCCTGCGTGGTGGCCAGCGTAGCCGTCACCTCTGCTCCATCGGTGACTCGAGCCTCCATGCGTCAGCCCCTGGCAAAATGCCTGAGACAGCAGGACTGTGGGGGCTCGTTCCTACTAGGCTCTTTCCCCAGGAAGGGCAACTCAGTGTGCGAGCAACAGTCTCCCCGCTACCAGACAGACACACACTGCCATCCTCAGTTGTCAACAACAAACACATGCAGGCCACCAGGCGCGCTGGCCGGGGGGCTCAGGAGGGGACTCAGGAGGGCGCGTGGGCTGCGGCTGTGCTGGCAGGGAGCTGTGCGAGGACGGGCTCCGGGAAACATGCTGACCACGCAGCCGCGGGAGGCACACATTCAGGCCTCGTTAACTTCGAGTCGCGTCTCCCACGCAGCCCTTCGGAACCAGGCCAGCCTCCTCCTCCTCCTCCTCCTCCGTCTGTGCCCCACTCCCCGAGGGCCGTCCTGGGGGCGGCCCAGAGCAAGCTGTGACTCGGGCCCCGCCCCACTGTCCCCAGCTGGCGCAGGGCACCCAGGAGGGCGCAGGGCGCTGCAGGACTGAAGGCCCCAAGGCCGGCAGGCGCTGCCGAGGATCTGCCGGTCCTTCGGCACAGCAACAGACGAGGGCTTGCTGTGGAAAAGCAGCGTTGGGCAGGAAAAAGAGACCTCAAGCTTTCTCAAAAAACAAAATCCAACCGATGAAGAGCAACACCAGCCTCTCTGGAGCACCGCGTCCACCCCAAACAGAAACGTAGGAAGCGCGCGTCCTCCTGCCCGCCGGGAAGGGACTCGTCTGGCCAGTCCAGGTGCCAGCCTCACTTTGATTCCACAATTAGACGGTAGGGAGAGGAGCAGACGTGTGTCACCTGCGCAGCTGGCTAACCAGGGACCCGCCCTGCGGACGGGGTAACAACATGGGACCAACACTGTGCTCCCGGCGGTTCTGTGGTCACGCTGCGTTCACTGCAGAGAACAGTTCTGCTCTTCGACAGCAGAGCACACCGAGCATCTCCACAAAGGGCACCAGGTCCGGGTCTGCTCACTCTCGAATACCCACACAGTTGGGGCAGCGGGGGGCAGGCACAGACAGGGCAAAACGTGAGCCACAGAAGAGTCTGGCTGGCAGAGAGTATATGGGGCTTTTATTACGATTCTCGTAATTTCACAAGTCTGAAGTTACATAAAATGGTGAGCTATGAAAAACGTTCATTGCTGAGGAAGTGGCAGGACTGAAGTTTCTTCTGAAACCAGTCTCACCAGGTAGGACATCTGACACTCAGCAAGAACCCCTCTCCTGCGACACAACTTGTCTACTCAGAAGGGAAGACTGCAGCCTCCGTGCAAGCACTGTACTCGGGACTTCACGAGTTTCCATTTCCTTTCCTCCTGCTCCACTCACCCCAGGCTGCAGACAGAAGGTTCTGGAAGGTAGCGGGAGACCCCACTGACTGGTGGTGGCAGGGATCATCTCCAGGATGAAGCCTTAACCTCTGAGCCTCAGGCTTTTTACTCAAAAAAAATAATACGGGTCCTGGGTGCCAACCTCACCAGGCGTGAGAGACGAGGTGCCTGGCGCCCCAGAGACTAAGGGGCCCTGGGCAGGACGAGCCACACACGGCTCCACCTCCACCCAGGCAGCAGAGTCATCGCTGGCCAACGCGGACGCGCACACTGGCCCAGAGCACGAGGCTCTGTCCACCTGCTGCCATCCAGGGGCGGCCCCCACAGACTCCCTTGGCCCCGTGCGGACTAAGGCATTGCCAGGCGTGCACACACAGGACACGCAGATTAAGGGATTAGCTACACCGAGTGGCTCCCCTCTCCAGCCCCTCCCTGCTCTGAACGGTACAAGAGTCACGACAGCTGCAGCTGGAAGTCGGGGCCCCTCACAGACCCTTGAGGGGACCTCCTGGCTCTATCAGGCCCTCCCAGATGACCCAGACTCAGGTTCCCAAGCAGGAAACAGGCAATGCCACCATGGGGGGACCTGGCAGAGGTCGTCTGTGATCAGCACACTCGCTCCCAGGGCCAGCCCGTCGACAGCGGGTGCCGGTGACTTTCTCCTGGAAGGGGTTCTGCAGAGTAACCACAGCACCAGGCTCCGATTAATATCCACCGTCCTCTCCCTGGTGAAACCGAAACATGCTTTTGGACGACTACCTGCTCTCGCTGTGTGTACTCTAGGGAAGCCTCGTGCTATCTCTGCCAGAAAGTCAGTCTTCAGCGGCTTCCTCTGGCCCAGGCCGAGCGCCGCGGGCTCGGGCTCTGGCCCTGGCAGCGTGCTGCAGGCTTTGGAAAGTGCCCCCCATCGAGGTGGGGAGAGGCAGCCACCGTAAAGGCGGCGGCGGGGCAGACCTTCACTCACGAGGGCAGGAAACAGAGGCCCGAGACCAACCACGGTTGTCAAGCCGCCCCTTTTCTTCTTTAAGATAACACCGCCCAGAGCCTGTGCTGGCACCTCCTGCCTCTCCAGCGGGCACACACTGGGACCTGGTCCCCCTAAGTATGTCCTCGATGCCCTGCAGGGAAGGAGGCAGCCCTGGGTGGAGGCACACACAGCCCTGGCCCAGAAGCCAGGGAACCACCCCACTTCCAGGCCCTTCTGCTGTGACAGACACGAAGGCCCGAAGGCGGCCGTTGTGCGAGGGCCTCACACCAAAGCCTGCCTCACCCTGCGTGCCGTGAGCCCGCCCGTGCCAGCCCATGCCCTTCGCAGCCCAGGCTTCCCTCTTGCCAGCGAGTCAGACCATCCCCTCCCAGAGAACTGGTGGGAGCCGAGTGACACCTGAGAAACTCCAGGACCCAGACGCGGCTGTACTGTGCGCTGCACAAGCACGTGGAAGGAGTCCGAGCGCCCCGGGGCCCAGCGCTAACTCGCAACACCCATGGCCTCGCCCTCTCCCAGACAGACCCCGTGTCCGCCCCAACAACCCGGGGAACTGGGCAAGAGCCTCAGGCACACAAGCACCTCCCACAGGAAACCACACTCTCAACTCCGAGAGGGCCTGACGCCGGGATGGGGGACAGCGGACAGGGCTTCCTACCAGGCCTGAGGACTCCCAGCTTGGGTTTGTCCACTCCCAGGGTGACCTCGGGCAAGTCTCTTGCCCCTTCGAAGCCTCAGGTGGCCCTGCCAAGGGAAGGGTTAGAGCCAGGCTGGAAGGTGCAGCCCAGCTCCCAGCAGGGGCTCTAGCCAGACGGATGTCCACGAGAGCGCCTCCTAGCGTCTCAGACAACTTCACAGGCGTCAAACCAGCCCCCACCACAGGAAACGCAGCCTAAACCACGAGAGCACGCGGCAGGGACACAGTGGGAACCAGCCCGAAATGAGCAGATGTTCCCAAACAGGGAGTCTCACTGCAGCGTTCCTGCCCCCAGGGGACACTGAGTGACATCTGGAGACAACTGTGGTTGTCACGACTAGGGGTGCCCCTAATATCCCATGGCTGGGGACCAGAAATGCTGCGCAATACCCCACAGCGCCCAGGACGGCCCCGAATGTCAGTAGTGCCGAGGGGGAGACCCCGCCCCAGAACAGCTCCACCGTGCAGCAGGAGAGCCCCAGAGAGGAGCATCTCCACCCCCTATGCCACAAGAAACAGCCCCTTCACATCATGACCTCTCTGAACCAAACGACGACGACCCCTCCCACCTCGCCAGGCACTTAGCACAAACAGGCATTTAATGAGGACAGTCCTCTCCCTCGGCCCCCGGTCCCCACCCTTCCAGCCCAGCCAGGGCTTGACTCAGGGGTGTCTGCCTCCAAGTCTCTTCAAGGAACCATTCCAGAAAGAGCTGTGACCACAAGGGACCCTCGCACCCTGCTTTGGGACCGCTCCTCGTCAGAAGGCACCCGGACCGCCCCTGCAGCCTCCATCCTCCATCCTGCACCATGTCATCACTCAGCCGGCGCTGGGGCTGCAGACTGCCGAGGTCACCCCCTCTCGGGGTGTCTGGCTCCCAGCAGCCGTGGACTCACGTCGCACCGCCACACGACCCAAATGCTGCCTCCCCTCCCCTCCGCCAAGTCCTTCTTCTGTGACTCCCCTCTCGATAACGGCCAGGTGTCCCCCTCTCACCAGCCCCCGGGTGACGCAAACAGAACCGCGTGTGCCAGATAAAATCTTCCACAAACTTCTCTCCAGTTGCATGACACCGTCGGCTGCCCCTGAGGCGGGTGGAACAAAACGCCCCTGGGTGCTTCTGTCCATCTGTGCCCAGGAACGAGCCCTCCCCCCGCGCTGTGAGCACGGTCAGGGGGCCAGGTTCCCGCAGAGGCCCACGGAGAGACCCCGGCCGTCTCTGTGAGGCCACATCGGCGTCGGTGCCCAGAATCTGAATCGAGAGACCCTTCTTTAAGTCGACTTTCTAAGCTCACGGCAAGGAAAGTAGGACGCAGCCCTGTCCACTCAGCAGCCTCCTTCCCCCGCCACGGGGAGGCCAGTCCCTGCTGGGCCTGGCTCAGAAAGGAGAATGTCTGTCCCTCACACGCCTGCCACACAGGCCCCCACGACACCGCTGCTCTGATCGTCCCTCCACCCCGCAGAACTGCGACCGTCAGGACGCCGAAAACATTAAAACTGGCGGTCTCCGCCGACTTCCGTCCCGCACCAGACTCCACACTGACCTCCGACTAGCTCAGGCGCAGCGGAGACCGGGCGACGCTTTTCACTCAGAGACTCAACTCGGAGCACAGCTCCCGACCGATGGGGCCCCCACGGCCTTGACCCCGCACCCACGCTTGTGAGTCCCCAGCGGGGAAAGGGGAGCGGCCCCTCCTGCCTGTCAAAGAAGGGCTCCCTCGGAAGCCACGTGTGCAGGGGCCGAGGAGATCGGAGATGGGGCTGCGTGTCGTCAGGGATCGCTCAGACCCACCGCCTCCACCTGAGCACGTGGTGCCACTAGAATCAGCAACTGTGTTGCCCTCACAGGAAACTGCAGGAGGGCCCACTGTCAGGGCGCCCGCGGGGATCACGTGCGCTGCACCAGCTCGGCCACACAGAACAACGAGGTCAGAGAGGACCCAGACACCCACGCCAAACAAAAGCGAGGTTCCTACGCAAAATAAACTGCTCAATACTTTTGGGTCAACAGATTTTCACCTACAAAGCAATAAAAAGTTCCTTGGACTTCGACACTCAGGTGATCCTTGGGCGGACTCGACAGGGGTGGGCGGGGAACACAGCCAGGAGGGTCCCTGACCCCAATCCCGGGTCTGCTACTCCCCTGTGGCCTCCCCGCAGGTCTCCACTCTCCAGACCCAGGCTGGGGTCTTGGTCTGCCATCTCCCAAGAGCTGGGACAAGTTGTAGGGGGGAGAGGCCAGGCACCGCTGAAGGGCAGGCCTCAGGGATCTGCAGGCTCCCTTCCTCCCCGAACGTTCGTTTCTGCTTGCCTGGGCGAGAAGGAAAGGCTGGGAGGCCTGCTAACTAGCCTGTCAGGTTCTGCCCCATTTCAGGGGAGCCCCTTCTCCCCATCTCCTACTTTCCCATCAGAAACACTGCCACTTTTCGCTTAGGTAACACAAAACGTCGGTCTTCTAGTGCCTGGACACGTTCCACAAAACAAACGAGGCTCGGAGCCAAGGGCCTTCCTCCTGGTTCTCTAAATGGGGCGGGGTTTTTGGAAAGGGGACCCCACAAAACGCATCTTACGTCCCCAGGTGTGACCTGCAGCTGGCGCCCGACGGGGGCGCAGGGAGGCCGGCCCCCACCAGCAGACAATGACCGAACTCTCCAAACGAAACGCTTTATAAACACGGCGTCTGCTAGAAACTAAAGGCCCGGGGAAGTGCACACAAGGCCACGGACGCCTGCCCGGCGGCTGCGCCTCTTCCCGGAGGGCAGGACCGTAAAGTCACGCCAGGGCCGAGGGAGCCCATGCCCGCAGAGGACACTAGGCCAGCCGCGACCAGGGCAGAACGGGGTTCCCGGCTCCTTGGGGAGCACTTCTCGGATCTCCGCTCCCTTAGCATCAGGCGGGGCTGTAATTAAAGGGGAAACAGCTCTAAGGAGCCCCCACTAAGTTCTGCCGCGCAAGGAGCCCTGGGAAGCCGGGCCCCCCGCGCACCGGCCGCGCCTCCCTCCTCCTTCCTCTAACAGCCCCGGTGGGGGGGCCGGGCGGGAAGGGCTCCAGCCGCACGAAAACAACAGCCGCAGCCGCCCCGTCAGGTGGCGCGGGCGCGCTGAGATGGTGGACGCCGGCCCGGCCCGGACCCCGTGACCTTGGCCCTCGGGTCCTCGGCCTGCGAACCTTCCTTGTTCTCCGCACTCAGGGCGGAGGGCAGCAGAAAGGAGGGGGACGGCGCCCCGAGTCGCCGGCGGGAGAAGTCGGGCGGCGGCCGAACCGGAACCCGCGGGCCGAGCCCGCCACGTGCGCCGGCCCGCCAAGTTCGTGCGCGGGCTGGGGGCGCCCCGGCCCCCCGGTTCCTTGTGGGGGCCTCCGAAGAGAAGCACGGGCCCGGGAGCAGCTGGGGCGTCTCGGAACCCTCCCGGTTCCCGTTCGGGGTCCCCCAGCGGCAAATCCAGGCGCAGAAACAGGGCGCCCCGGACCCCCCTCACCTCCGTTCGGGGTCCCCCCACCCCGGTAAAGGAAAAAGCAAAGACACCCAGGACCCCCAGCTTCCCATTTGGGGGCCCCAAGCGGGAAACTCGGGCGTGGCGAGGACCCCCGAACTCCCCTAGGCTCCCGTTCGAGGTCCCCCCCGCCAGTAAACAGCGGGGGTCTCCAGGACCCCCCAGGTTCCCGCTTGGGGTCCCCGCAGCAAATAAACAGCGGGCCCCTTCCCCCAAGAACTCCTCAGGTCCCCGCTCTGGGTCTACCGGCAGCAAACTTGGGCCTGGCGGTGGCGGGGACCCCCTGAACGCCCCAGGTCCCAACTCGGGGTCCCCCCGGCGGCAAACTCGGGCCTGGCGACGGCAGGGACGCCCCCCTCTCCCCTCAGGCTCCCCTTCGGGGTCGCCCCCAGGCCAAGAAACAACGGAGGCCCCCCCGAACCCCCGGGTTCCCGCTCGGGTCCCCCGGCCCCGTCGGGCCCCCCCCCGAGCCCCGGCCGCCGACCCCGCGGCGTGACCTTGACCGGCGGGCGGATCTGGGCGGGTCCGGCCGAGGCGGCGGCGCGGCCCGGCGCGTCCTCACCCGATCTCGTCGGCGCCCGAGTTGTTCATGGCGGCGGCGGCGGCGCTCGGCGTCCCGGGCCCCCTGGCTCGCTCCCGCCTCCGGAAGGTCACTGGCCCCGGCGCCCTCCCCTCAGCCGCGGCCCGGATCTGCGCAACGGCGGCGGCCGCGCTGCCTCCTCCCCTCAGCCCAACGGTCACCGCGCGCCCCCGCGCCCGCGCCGCCGCCCTGCGCACGCCCGGGCGCGCTCCCGCACGGGGCCTCCGGGGGCGGGGCCAGGGGTGCGCCCGCGTGCCGCATGCCGGCGCGCCTGCGCCAGTGCCGGCGTGCGCGCTGCGTGCACGCCGCGTGCCGGCGTGCGGCGGGGTCCGCGCCGCCGCAGCTCGGCCACCGCGCGTCGGCCTTCCTCCTCGGCGGCGGCCGGCGTCGCCGCGGGGCACGCTGGGAAGTGGAGTCCCGTGCGCAGGCCCCGGCCCCGCCCCGCGGAGGGGAGCGCGCGGGCCGAGCCACGTGCGTGCGCGGGCATGCGTGCGCGCGCGCGACCGGGCGCTCCGGGCTAGGCACCGCGGGGCGCAGGCGCAGCTGCGGCTTCCTTGTTCGATCTCGAGTGGGAGGCGGCGGAGGCGCGTGGGGTCAGCCGTGCGCAGAGGCCACGCCCGCACCGCGCGCGGCCACGCAAGGCGTCGGCACCATGTTCCGCTCCTGCGCCTCGGCGGCTCCCGCTGTTCCGGCCTCACCGAAGAAGATACCGAGGGTCAGAGAGGCTAGCCACCCGCCCAAAATCACCCGCCCAAAATCACTCAGGGGAAGAACTGGAATCAAATCCAACAGTTGGAAGAAAATTGAGTGATTATGAAAACATATTGAGCCCCTACCACGCGCCAAGTATTGTTCACTCCCCAGGGGACACTGGGCGATGCCCCCAGATAGGGTTTTGGTTGTCACCACTGGGAGAGTCCTACTGGCATCTAGAGAGTGGAGGCCAGGAATGATGCTAAATATCCTACAGCGCGCAGGATGGCCCCCCGACAACCAAGAATAATCCACCCGACATGTCACCACAGCAGGAGAAACCCGGGTCTACACTGAGGATAAGAAATAGCTGACCTATATAGTTGACATGCTGCCTAGTGACTTCCCATAGATGACTTATTCATCATCAGAAAATTAAATGAATGTAAGCAAAGAAAGAACGAGGGCACAGGCTTACGGTACAAAATAAAACATTTAGAATACACCTGCCTCGCCCACTTCACGTTTTGCAAAGCACCTTGGTGTCCGTCTCATCAGTTACAGTAGCCACCGGAGGAGAGCCACTGGTTAGTCCCCATCTGCAGACGGAAAGAGAGCCCAGCAGGGGAGAAACGAGCGGCCCCAGGGGGCATCAGGCAGGTGCTCTGTCCCGCCGTGGGAAGAGCAGAAAACGTGAAACCACCCACGTGTCCGTCGGTTGGTCAAATGAAGGAAGCCAGACACAAACTGGCGAAAATCATGTATTTTTTAAACTACAGACACCTGCCCAGGGTAAAGTAACTGGCAGCCGTGTACCTGCCACTGGGATGAACGCATGTTAGTGTTCTGTTACGTTTACTCCAGATCTCTTTAAAAAACAGTAGACACAGAGGTTTTCCCTCCTCCTCATTCATTTCCCCAGAGCAAATGTTGCAAGAAAAAAGTGTGCGTGGACACTTTTCTGAATTTACTCCCAACATGAAAATATGCATACCTAAATCACACAATTTAGTGTAAGCTCCTTATTTTATTGTGTAATATATGATATATATCATAATTTATATATAATATAAAATGGTGAACATAAAATTCACCATTTTAATCATTTCTAAGTGCACAGCTCAGTGGCATGAAGCACATTCATGTGGTTGTACAACCATCCCCACCATTATCTCCAGAACTTTCCATCTTCCCAAACTGAGACTCTGTCCCCAGGAAACACTGACTCCCCCTCCCCTCCCCCAGCCCCTGGCCCCACCGTCTACTTTCTGTCTCTGTGGATGTGACTCCTCTAGGGGCCTCCTGTGAGGGGATCACACAGTGTCTGTCCTTCTGTGTCTGGCTCATGTCACTGAGCATCATGTCCTCCAGGTCCATCCATGTTGGAGCAGGTGTCAGGATCTCCTTCCTTTTCATGGCTGAGTAATATTCCAGCGTGTGGATGGACCACATTGTGTTTATCCATTCATGTGTCGATGGACACTTGGGGTGTTTCTATCTTTTGGCTGTTGTGAATAATGCTGCTGTGAACATGGCTGTGTAAATATCTGTACAGTCTGTTTTAACTTAAAAACTATAATTACATATAATACTATATACACAGAAAAAATATGGCAACATGGACATTGCCTGGTAGAGTGGAGACCTGGGCATCAGGCAGGGACTTCGTTCTGTCACAGATGCCATGTGACCTGTAATTATGTCACTCGCTTATTACTTATTCTTCTTCATCCCCCAATAGTTCTTGAACTTCTAGGGGACTGAGGCTGGGGGCCCCAAAGTAAGGTACTCCATGCGTGCTCAATGAATGAATGAATGAACTTCCCGTGACCCACTGCTCTGTAACGGGGGCTGGCAAACCTTCTCTGTGAAGGCCCACATAGTAAACGTCTGGGTCTTTTCCAACCATTTAAAAATGTAAAAATTAAAAAAAAATAAAAATAAAAATGTAAAAGCCATTCTCAGCTCACAGGACGAACCAAAACAAACAGCACAGGGATGTGACCCCCAGGCTGTCCTCTGCCAGCTCTATAACATTCCAGTGTTTTGATCAAATGTGTCACCTTTCTAATGAGAAAATGAATATATATTTTTTAATCCTTTAAGACTGTGGTCTGGAGGCAGACACACCCCTGTTCGCATCCCATCTGCCACTGACTCAGTGTGTCCTTGAGGAAGCCGCCTTCCCTCTCAGCGTCTCAGTCTGCAGGCTGTGAGGTGCAGATAATAACGGCAGAGGCCAGGCTCTCTAGGGAAGAGCCGGCACCAGGAAGGACCACGTGTCAATCATCCGCGGCCATTAGCGGGGCAAGAGTGGTCACTCCCTTTGAGAGAAGACGAAGCAGAAACTGGGACAGAACCACTCAGCCGAGTCGCCAGCTGGCTTGCACCGCACCCTCGGCCACTCTCGGGGCTGGAGCCCAGGTTGCATCTAGGTGACCACTGGGAGGTGGCACCATGGCCAGACACTGGGAGGTCCCTTATGCCCTGGGGCACCAAAGCCACAGGGGAGGCTCCCAGCTGACCGCCCCTCACAGCTCCCTCTCAGGGTCTGTGTGGTCAGCAGCCTCTGAGAGTGATCCCCATCCTTGTGGACCCAGCTTCTAACCAACAGAATACGGCCAGGGTAGGGGCGTCACCTGTGTGATTAGATTGCCAACCATTCTGACTTCTGTCTTGCTAGAAGCAAGTTATGTCAGGGAGGCCCTCTGGCCAACAGCCCGGAAGGAACTGAATGCTACCAACAGCCAGTGGGTGAGCTTGGAGGTGACCCTTCCCTGGCCGAGCCTTCAGATGAGCCCCCAGCACCAGCCAGCACTTGGCAGCAGCCTCAAGAGAGGCTGTAGAGCAGAGGACCCAGCTAAGCTGCGCCTGGATTCTGACCCACAGATACTGAGATGATAAATGTGTGGTGTTTAATTGGCTACATTTTTGGGGTCATTTGTTACACAGCAGTAGCTGACAGATACAGTCTGCCTTCTCCCATCTTGGGCAGGGCATCCCTTGAGTTGGCAGCATTTAGTGAGTGCCAGCTGTCTGCACAGGATGCACAAGGATGCTGGGATATAGGCCTGCAAAGTGCCCACCATGGTGGCTGGGGGCAGGGAAACCAGATAGGATGGAGTCACAGGAGGCAAAAAGCAGCATGAGCCCCACCCAGATGCCAGAGAAGGTGTGGGCTCAAGCATGAAGTAGAACGAGAAGGCATCCAGGCCAAGGGAGAACAGAAGCTATCCAGGCAGAGGGAAGAGCATGGGCAAAAGCCCTGGGGCAGGAGCGACACAGGAGCCCTGCAGGAGGTGGGCAGGGGCCCTTGGGAGGAGTCTGCAGGCCAGTCAGGGCTGTGAGCAGCCATCCATAGATGGACACAGAGGTGCAGGGAAGGGATTGAACTCCACAGCTGTTTAGGAGGCTGCTTGGGTTCAAACTCTGTGACCTCAGCCTCTCGGGGCCTCAGTTTCCCCACATATTCAATGGATTGTGCAAAAGACTTGGCAGGAATGGAGTGTCCAGGGCTCAGGACTGGTCGCCCCGTGTGCAGGTAGATGGGACGGGGAAGTCACGTTTCAGAGCCTGGAGGCTGAGCCGGCTCAGCTTGGGGTCGGTCCCAAGGAGGCAGGCAGAGGATGCAGCTGACCCGAGGGGCTGCCCTGGGTTGGTGGGGCAGTAGGGGTGAGCCCTACATCCCTGACTTCCCGGGCATGAGGGTCAGGAGCCTAGTGGGACTGGCCGTCAGTCCCAGAACTGGAGACCTTTGTGCACCGAGTTCCCCATCAGAATTCTGGGGTCTCAGGTGACCCCCAGCTATGCAGCTGTGAAGTGAGCTTGAAGGGGAGAGCCAGCTGGGTAGTGGTCAGTGGGGCGGCCAAGGTTCTAACCCCGGGTCCCCACACCGCCACCCTCGTGTTCACGAGACTGCCGGCTTTGCCTCTTGGAGCCTCAGTTTCCCCATGAGTAAAATGAGGTTAATAAAAGAACCCACTGCAGCGTCTCTGAAGACTAAACGATTTTAGATACTTAAGGCACTTCCAACTGCGACTGGAAAACCAGGAGATCCTCACACCCCAGCAAGGCGGGGGCTCCATGCGGTGGTGACAGATGGGGAAATTGAGGCACGAGAAGGGCAAGCCAAGGACTCGAACGCGCGGCCGGACCCTGAGCTCGTGGGGCTGCGCGCACGTTGCCGACGAGGCGGGGAGGGTCAGCGCGGAGGGCGCGCGGCCGGGGCCCCGGACCCCACTCGGGCCCTTCCGCGGGCGGCCGCTAGGGGCGCGCAGTGCGCTCGCGGGTCCGCCCCCGGCCCTGCCCCGGCCCCGCCCCGCCCCCGGCCCACAAGGCCCTGCAGGGCCGCGGCCGGAGCCTCGGAGCGAGTCCGGGGCGCGCCGTCCAGCCCGCAGCATGAGCGCCCGCGCCGCGCCCCCGATCTTCGCGCCCGGCGAGAACTGCAGCCCCGCGTGGCAGGCGGCGCCCGCGGCCTACGACGCGTCGGACACGCACCTGCAGATCCTGGGCAAGCCGGTGATGGAGCGCTGGGAGACCCCCTACATGCACGCGCTCGCGGCCGCCGCCGCCTCCAGAGGTAGCCCCGCCCGCCGCACCCGCCAGGCGCGCGGGGACTTCGGGGCCGGGGGCGCCCAGACCCGCGGCCAGCCGGCCCTCCGGCCGGTGCGCGTCGGGGCCGCTCCGTGCCCGTTTCCTCGCCTGGAAAACGGGGCTGCCAGCGGGGGGAAAGCGGGTGCTGCAGGCACGGGGTTTGCACACAGTGTGCGCCCCCTAAGTACCGCGGACTTCCTCTTCGGGCGCAGGGAGGGCCCCGCCCCCAGGTGGGGACGGGCTGGGTCAGGGGACCGGTCCTCCGACGCGGGACGCGCGGGGCCTGAGGTCCGGGACGCGGTGGCGGCGGGCGCAGGGCGCTCCTGCCCCGGAGTCCCCGCCCCCGCTAAGAATAGCTCGGGAAAGCTGAGGCCCCGAGACAGCTGTCTGGCCGGGTGTCAGAGCGGAGGGGTGCCGAGGCGCCCCAGGTCTCCCAGGGCTGGGCCTGCGGCCTCTGGGCCTCCGTGTTCCCACCTGGCGAGTGGGCACATCCCGTGTCCCATGAGATTGGGACTTTTCCCGTTGGGGGTTTTCTCTCTGCCTCCTCTGCGGCCCAGTGGGGACCAGACCCCACCATGTTCCAGGTGGCGGCCTCGAACCCTCCCTTGCCCTTCTCTAGTGAACTTCACTGGGGGGTGGGGGAAGTAACCGAATCAAGAGATAAGCACCACCAGTGCAAACAGCCAGGGCCAGGGCTCAAAGTCCAAGGTCTGACCTCCCCCTGGGGCCGGGCCCCAAAGCCACTGTCCACTGCCTCCTTGGCTGGTCACCCTCTCTGGCCACTGGCCAGGACCCACGCTGTTCCCTCTCAGGGCTACTGTGTTCCCTCCCACCGCCCGCCTGTGTCCTGATGTGCCCTCCAGGCCTGGTAGCAAATGTTTCTCTCTGCCCAGGCCCCGCCCCTGTGCCCCCTCCTCCAGGCAGCCTCCCCAGCCCCCGCCTGGCGTGTGATCCCCAGGCCCTTTGTCTGCCCAGGGGGCCGGGTCCTGGAGGTGGGCTTCGGCATGGCCATCGCAGCCTCCAGGCTGCAGGAGGCCCCCATTGAGGAGCACTGGATCATCGAGTGCAATGACGGAGTCTTCCAGCGGCTCCAGGACTGGGCCCCGCGGCAGCCACACAAGGTGCCCGCCTCTGCCTGCAGGTCCCTCATGGGCCTGGCTCCTGGGGGCCAAGGCCCTGCCCCAGGCGGGGTTGGGGACTTGGGGCACTGCAGAGGTAGGGAAGGCGGTCTTCTCCCCGGGAGTTCCTCTGCCCCTTCCTGGCAGCAGGTGGGGAAATCCTGGGGACCTCTCTGACCCTCAGCCTTCTCTTTTTTCCTCTCCTGCCCCAAGGTGGTTCCCTTGAAAGGCATGTGGGAGGAGGTGGCGCCCACCCTGCCAGACGGTCACTTTGATGGTAAGGGGGCCTGGGAGCAGCGGGGGGGGGGGGCTCTGCCTGGATTCCCACTGTTGGCCCGTCCTTGGTTGGCCCGTCCTTGGCGGAGGGACCTTCTAACCCACACTGATGTGTCACCTGAGGTGACAGCCTGGGCGGGGCGGCCTGGCTCTCAGGACTGTGGTCAATCCCTGAAGGAGCCACTGGGTGGGGCACAACTCCTAGAGGAGGCGGCAGCACAGGGAGCTCAGAGCAGCCTCTGGGGTCTTGGGCCACCGGGCGGGCCCGAATCCCACCCCGACCTGCAGCCACGGTCTCGGTGGGCCTGCGCCCGGCCCCGACCGCGTGGCTGCCGCCCTCCACGCAGGGATCCTGTACGACACATACCCGCTGTCCGAGGAGACGTGGCACACGCACCAGTTCGACTTCATCAAGGTAGGACTGCGCGTGGGGTGGGGGATCCGGCCGAGCGGGGGCGCTGCCGTCCACACGCGGGGCACCTCTCCCCGCACCGCGCCTCTGACGGCTCCCCGGACCTCCCTCCTGACCACTGTCCACCCCCAGGCCCACGCCTTCCGCCTGCTGAGGCCGGGGGGCGTGCTCACCTACTGCAATCTCACGTCCTGGGGGGAGCTGATGAAGTCCCAGTACACAGACATCACCACCATGTTTGAGGTATGCCACCTCGCCCGCCCCGGGCGACCCGGGCTCGCCTGTGACCTGGGGGGGTCCGGGGCTGATCTCCACTGGCCGCTGAGCCTCCACTGGGGAACCAGGCAGGGTCCCTCCCGTGTCCTCGGGATCCAGGGACACGGCCAGCTGTGAGCTCCCCACCCCTCACCCTGCGTCCTCCCCCCGGGGGCATCATTATTGGCGCAGCCACACTGGTTCCTCTGCCTGAGAGGATGTGTGGGTGGGCAGCCTGGTGACACCTGGTGACGGCCAAGAAGCCACTGCCTGAGTCTAGGAGTTGAGACACCTGGAGAGTCACCCCACCTGGGCTTCGGGGTCCTCGTCAGCAGATGGCCCGGGGTGGGGGGGCCTGGGACTTGTACACACTGTCCCAGGAGGGGCGGGGTGGGCGCTGGGCACGTCTCCTGGGTGACCTCCCTCCCGCCCGCCCCAGGAGACGCAGGTGCCCGCCCTGCTGGAGGCGGGCTTCCGGCGCGAGAACATCCGCACGGAGGTGCTGGAGCTGGTCCCGCCCGCCGAGTGCCGCTACTACGCCTTCCCGCGCATGATCACGCCACACATCACCAAGCACTGAGCCCGGCCTCCGGGCCTCAGGACCCCCACGCCCCCGTTCGCTGCCTCTGGCCTCTCGCGGCCCGGGTTCACCGCCGGGCCACACCAGGCCGGGCACGCAGCCCTGACCTCTGTGAGGGGACCCCACTGCCTCCTCCCGGGGCGGGGGAGGGATGAGAATGAAATAAACCCTAACGCTGCTTCCCCAGTCAGCAGGACGACGCAGACGAGTGCTTCCTTTACTCTCCCGCCCCTCCAAAAAAAAAATGTTACAAGGACCTTCAGGAAGACGGCGGGCGATTCCGCTCCAAGTTTCCGAGCCTGCCCAGGCCCCGCGTGCCCACGGCAGACGGCACCGGTCAGTCCCCAGGCGGCCAGGACCGGTGGAGGAGTCGATGCAGGCTGCCCGCCCCGCCCCTGCCCCTCCTGTTGGCAGCTGGGGCCAAGGGCCGAACTAGCTCAGGGCAGCCCCGAGGCTCAGGTCCTCTGGCCACTGAGGGTCTCTGATCGCCCCCGCTCAGGCTGAACCATGAAATCAAGCAGAACCTTTAAACCCGGCCTCTCTCTCCAGCACCCTCTCTGATCCCTGGACGAGCCGTGTCACTTGCTGGATGCTGCCTCACGAGGTCCACGACTCTCCCACTGTCCAGTGTCTCGTTTTCTCTGACTCGACACCCCTCCAGCCCCAGTGCAGGGGCAGCCCACACCCCCTGGCCCCAGGGGACACCCACCCCGGCTCTGGGTGCCCCGAGCCCTCAAACCTAGCTGGCTGCCCCCTACAACAGCTCTCGAACTGTCCACGCCCTCATTCACTGTGGGGCCTGGGGGAGACGGAGGGCGGGGTCCCAGCTCCCTCCCCATTGCTCAGGGTCCCCAGGAGGGCCGGTGTGGGGTCAGCCACCTGCCCCCGGGGCCTCAGAGTCTCCATGCACAAGACGGAGTGAGAACTGACCCCGCCTGCCCCCAGGCCCCTCCCCACACACCACGGGCACAGGCCAGAGCCGAGGTGGCTGTGTCAGGTTTATTGACGGTCTGGCAGGACGATGAGGCGGCAGCCGCTACCTGCGGTACCAGATCCTGAGCCTCTTCTCGCGCTTGATCTTCTTCTGCAGCTGCAGGATGCCGTAGAGCAGGGCCTCGGCCGTGGGCGGGCAGCCTGCGGGCGGGACGGGCGCGTCTCAGCTTCCCCGCCAGGCCCAGCGCTGGTCTGCGAGCCGGCCGGCCCTCTGGCCGAGTCGGGCACGTCCAGGCCACCGCCCAGGTGGGGAGGGGCGAGGCGGGCCCCCACCCCAGCATCCCCTTCGTCTGCACCCGGGGCTGGCCCCGCGTGGGCAAGGAGCCAGCGAGGTGGGCAGCACCTGAGTTCGTGACCCTGGCAGCTGTGACCCCGAGGACTGACCTTTCGGCCACGACACGGGTGGTAGGGAAGCTCAAGCTGCCCCGTCCCCTGCCCCGTGACCTGGCCCGGGGAGGAGTGCCGACGGAGCCCAGGCCACGCTGGCCCCTCCTGGCGGAGCCCTGGACAGGAGTGCGGGCAGGGGAGACGAGAGGAGCAGAGCGGCTGGGCCAGGTGGGGAGGCCCACACAGTCCCCAGACTAAGAAGGGACCCCTGGAGAAATGCAACCCCACGGCCCCCGGCCCACCACCCCAGCTGGAGGCAGCATTGGGACGTGTCACCACCTGGAGGAACAGCCCAGGACCTGACACGCCTGCAAGAGCAACCACAGCCCCAGGTGGCCGGACAGACAACTGTCACGGTCCTCCACTTCCAGCTGACCCTCGTGTCTCCACCCAGGCTCCAGGCTCAGTGCATGGCAGTATTGTCACCACAGCCCATTGGATAGATAGGGAAACCGAGGCTCTGACAGGAAAGGAGACTTGCCAAAAGTCACGTGTCCCATAAGCAGGAACTGACCAAGGATCTGGCTTCTGGTCAAGGCTCACAAGCCCACAGGGTACACTCCTATGCATCCCTAGAAGCCCCATCCACTGTGCCCACCCCACCCACCAGGCAGGGCTGGGTGTGTTGGTTAGCCTCTGTCCCCCCAGCCTGAGGCCTCTCTGGGGCCCAGTGCTGCCCAAGACAGGTCCCGGCCTGCAAAAGCACTCAATAAATGTTTGCAGAACTCTAAACAAATCAACACCATTTTCCAGTTAGTTCTAATGCAATGTGAAAACCTGTCCCTGCACCTTTTTGAGGTGCCAGAACGTGACTGAGACTTTTCTGGACGACTCGGAATCATGACCTTGAATGTCCTCTGCTCTCTGGAGACCGGGGTGGGCTCTCTGCGCCCACACTAAGAGCTGAGCATCTCTGTCCTGTCCCCGGGGTAAACACCGCCACCTGGGGACGGCCCCCCGCTGACCGCCATGCACGGCGTGGGAGCCACACAGGGCAGCAGATGAAATAGAGGATACCCAGTTAGATGTGAACTTCAGCCAGCCAGCCAACCCCTTTTAGTATAAGTATACCCGAATGTTGTAGGGGACATACTTACACTAAAAGGCAATCATCTGTTGTTTTCCTGATATTCGCGTTTAACTGGGCCCCCTGGTGACCCCGGCGTCCAAGAGTCTCACCCAACCTTTGGGAGAACTCGCAGACACTGGTGCAGGCCTCCAGGAACATTTTTCTGTTGTTAAACGGCCTTTCTTTGGTTTTGCTTCCATGAGGCGGAACCCTATAAAACCGGCCGAGTATCGGCAGTTCCGCATGGCTCAGTCTAAGCCCTCTGACCCCGGCCTGGTCTGATGTCTGCATAAAATCGAAGGCACTTAGTCGGGGAGCCCCTTGGGGGACTGCGGAGGGGAAGGCTGGCTGTCCCTCTTCTGCTCGGACCCAAATCCGCTAATCCTTCCAGCGGGGCGAGCCCGCCGCCTCCGAGGGGACGTGCGGCCTCTGTGAAGGGGGTGAGCGCCAGGCACGGGCCCCTTCCTGCCCGAGACGTGGGGTTGGCTCACCTGGGACGTAGATGTCCACGGGCACGATGCGGTCACAGCCCCTGACCACGGAGTATGAGTAGTGGTAGTAGCCACCTCCGTTGGCACAGCTGCAGGAGAGGAGAGCTGTGAGGGCCGCGCCGGCCGCCCACCTCCCCTCTTTGGGGCCCTGTCCAGCCCACCCCGCCGCCAAATGCAGGCGGGGCCAGGCTATCAGGAAAGGGCAAGAACCGGGACCCGAAGCCACAGGAAGGACACAGCCCTGAGGCCTCCTGTGGGACCAGGCGGAGCAGGAGCAAAGGGACAGACCCTCAACACACGATGCTCAGTGAGAGAACCAGAGACAGGACACACGGGGTGTGATCCCATTGATGTGAAACGTCCAGAACAGGCACAGCCACAGACAGGAAGTGGGTTCCTGGTTGTCAGGGGCTGGGGGGAGAAGATGGGGTGACTGCTGATGGGGACAGGATTTCCTTTTGGGGTGATGGAATGTTCTGGAACTGGATAAAAGTGGTAGTTTTACAACACTGTGGAATGCACAGAATTGCACACTTTAAAAGGCTGAACTTCATGGTACATGAATTCTGTCTCAACAAAAAAACCAAGTGACTAGCCGGCTTTTAACGACGTGGGGAAAGGAGCGTGAGATGGCGGCGAGTTAGAAAGCAGAGGAGGGTGCAGAGCAGAGCGCTCTACAGAGCAGGCCGGTGTTTCTGTTCATAAAGCAGAGAGATGGACAGGAACTGCACGGGCGTCGGGGTGGCGGAGCCACGGTGACCACAGGAGGGGCGGCTCACGCAGACGCCTCAGCCGCGGGCCTGCTCTCTGCAGAGGGGGCACTTGACTGAGCGGCATGTATACTGACCACCTTGATCAGAGGGACGCACGGAACGCAGACGGGAGGAAGACAGCCAGGTGTCGCGGCCCCGCCCGGCACTCACCTCCCCATGGACACGACGTAGCGAGGCTCCGGCATCTGGTCGTAGACCTGGAAGACACGGCAGGTCTGCGTGTGGCCCGAGCGGGGCGGGCGGGCGGGCGGGCTGCGGGGCCGGGCCTACCTTGCGGAGCGCGGGGGCCATCTTGTTGGTGAGCGTCCCCGCCACGATCATCACGTCCGACTGGCGGGGGCTGGCACGGAAGACCACGCCGAAGCGGTCCATGTCGTAGCGGGGCGCCGCCATGTGCATCATCTCCACGGCGCAGCAGGCCAGGCCGAAGGTCATGGGCCACAGCGAGCTCTGCAGGGCGGCCGGGGTTAGCCCGCGAGTGGGCGCCAGGCCCACGGTGTTTAAACGGGGCGATTGCACAGAGAAGTCTAGAACTAGCCTTTCTTGAAGAACAAAGAGTCCACCACACCCCCCAGGGCAACTGTGTGACCTCCAGACCATCACCGGCCTGAGTCCGCTGCCCCAGCAGGAAAGCAGTGAGCGACGCCTGTGGGCCAGCACTTCCCAGCAGCCCCGTTACGAAACAAAAAAAAAAAAGTTGAAAAAACCCAGGTGAGATGAGTTTTAATAACGTGGTTCACGTGACCTACTGTAGCCTACGTCCCCTTGTCCAACACGGGCCCTCAATGCTCCCCACATGCGCAAGTCTGGACCCTGGGGCTCAGACCTTGCAAAGATCCTGCTCCCAACGCCTCCTGGTGTCCGAGGACTCCAGGTGCTCATTCCTCCGGGAAGCCCTCCTGGCTGCCCTCCAACTGTCCCCTCCGGCTGTTTGGTGCCCGTTTCCCCCACAGCTGAGCTCCTTTGCTCGTCTGTGCCGAGTCTGGACCTGACGTGGCCCCGCTGTCCCACAGACGTGCTAACGCGGGTGACAGGCCTCAGCCATGCAGTGTCTCTGGGGGTTCCCAGTGATACACAAGGCCGCAGGGGACATCGGCATCCTGGGGCTGTGGGCCTGGTAGGGTGTCCACTTTGCTGTCGTTACGCAGACACAAGACAGACACAGCGCCCGCCCGTCAATGGGGCATTGTCCCCTGCAGCCTGGCCCCCCCAGCCCCCGAGGGCCGTGAGAGGAGCCACTGTCCCCTACACGGGACACGTGTCCAGCGGGAGACACAGATGCGAACACGCTTTACGGGAGGGGCGCCACACGCCAACTGTTCCATGGCTGACATGGACAGGGATCAGGATTCCCGCCAAGAAGGAGCTACCTTTCCAGTTAAAAAAACTACTTTTACATTAAACAAGAGAAAAAAGAGAAAAGAGGGCGAGCTCCAGAAGGGAGCGGCCGTCTTCCTCGGGGGCGGAGGGAGGGACGAGGCGGTGGGGCAGGGGCACCGAGGTGGGCGATGTGAACCGAGAACCTGAGAGAGAATGACAACCACAGGGGTGCCCACATGGAGGGGCCTCCAGGAGAGGCCGTGTGTGCGTGTGCGTTACCCGCGTGCTTGTGTGTGTGTGTGCGCGCGTGTGTGAGCGCGAAGCGGGGGGCCCGAGGCTGGGGGGGGCTCACCCGGCGGACCCAGTTGATGAGGTCATCCAGCTTGGTCACCACGTACTCGCCCCGGCTGCTGGGAAGGGCGGTGGGCTTGGGGACCACGGCTCTGGCCTGGGACATGGTGGGCTGGGTGCTGCGCACGGGACGCACGACATGGGGGGACGTTAGCCAGGCAAGCGCCCCCTCGAGGCAGGCGCCAACCACCACCACAGCTCCCACCCCGGGGCCCGGCCCAGAGCAGCGTCTGGGAAGGCAGGACAAAGCCATGGTCACGGCCCAGTCCCACGGCAGCACTGGGAGAAGCCGTGGGGCCAGGGTTGGCCCCGGGGGGCCTGCGGCGTCCTGGCACCCAGACCTGGGGCAGAATATGCCTGCACAACAAAGCAACGACAGACAGTGTGGAGGGCCTCAGCCTGCCTCGCTGCGGCCCCAGCAGGCCCCTGTCCTCTCGGGGACTCGGTCTTCCCATCTGGAAAACGGGCTCGGCTGACACACTTTTTAGCAAGGGCCGTTCTGGTTTGGGGAAGCGCAGCCAGGGGCCTGGATGCCCAGGAGGGGGCTGGGCAGGGCTCCAAGGGCAGAGACCTGGCCACATCGCCCCCAGGGGTGGGAGGGCCCTGGTGACCACCAGCTGCTCCTGTGCCGCGGGGGGTGCTGCGGGGCGCTCGGGCTCTGGGGAAGGCCGGCCTCACCTGCTCGGGCCCTCAGTGGCCGCGCTGGGATGGACATCTCGCACCTGCACAGCGGCGCCCACGCTAGGGCTGTGGGGAGACACAGGACACGTGAAGAGGTGCCCGGGGCGCCCCGAGGTGCTGTGACAGGGGCTTCCCTGGAGCTGAGGATGGGGAAACTGAGGCCAGAGGCCAAATCCAGCCCACCGCCTGTTTCCATAAATAGACGTTTCACTGGCACGCAGGTGTGCCCACCCGTTTCCAAGCTGTCTGTGGCTGTTTTCACACTGGCGGAGCCGAGTAATCGCCGCTCTGTGATCCTCTGGCCCTTTATGAAAAAAGTCTGCCGACCCCTAGCCTAGAGAACGTCTGGTTTTCATTTTATACGTCTCTCATTTTTCCCATTCCCCCCTTGTTTTACAGAGAACATGTATTTTATTCCTAGGAAAAAGGCCCTATCAGGGTCAGCCCTCATTGAAGCCCCCCCAACTCCCCTCCACTAGGCAGGCCCTGACTCAGATCTGCCACGTCCCTGGTCCCACAGTGCTGGGGGTTTGATTTCTGGGCTCTGCCCACACACAGGGCCCGGCGGCCACCTGCTTTCCTGTCCCGAAGCAAATGCATTACATGCTTTTCCGCGACAGCTACCGAGTGAGTTCAGAGGGTGCCAGGGCAGGCAGATGTGGGTCTGAATCCAGGCTCTGCCCCGACACGGACTGTCCCCCAAGGGCCCAAACACCAGCTGCTGGAGAGTACACTGCCGGCCCCAGAGCTGCCTGTGACTCATCGTGTGACCTTCAGCGGGCAGGCCCCTGTCTGATGCTGCTCAAGACCCCCCAGCCCTGAGGCACTGTGAGACACCTGCCTGACCCTCCCTGCCAGGACCTCTGGACGGGTGGTCGGGGTCCCAGACGCAGGCACTCACCGCAGAGCAAGGATGGGGCGGAGCAGGCCGGGAGCTGCAGAGAGAACCATAGCGCAGGGGCAGTGAGCGGTGGGCAGCACCAGAGGCCACAAACCCAGGTGCCGGGATCTGCCCGCAGGGTCCAGCCTCCGGGTGTCTGCCCATCAGGCCCCCCGCCTGGGACACCCTCCCTCCTACCCTCGGTCTGTCTGAACTCCACTTAACAAACGTTTGGTGCAGAGAGCTCTTGCAGAATATGCACCCGACGGTGTCAGTGCCCTGCTTAAAACCCCGCACCTCTGGAGAGACACTCTTAACACCGGGCCACTGGTGAGGGTTCAGCAGACCCGTGACCTTGCGCGGAAAGAAAAACACCCTCTCTGCTGTCCCCAAAGCCTTACTACAAACTGTTCTTCCTTCAGTTCCGAGAGTGGCCGACAAGCCACAGCCCTATCAGCGGGACCCCACAGAAACCACGACGAGTCCCAGACCCGATCCAGGGGCTGCGGACACGTCCCCGCGGAGTGACGCGTCCTGTCCTCGCCCCACCACCCCAGCGGGACCGGACCTGCCGCCGGACCGGCGCTCGGGCATCCAGGACGGAGCCCACCCCCCCCCTCCGGTGTGGACACGACCCCTGGATGGTCTCTCGGTGTGACCGCCCCCTTCGCGACCCCACGGTGTCACTCCACGCGTCCCATCACGATCCGAGAAGGACAGGTCCCTGTCACACCGGGACCGTCCCCGCCCGGACCTCCCTGGGCCTCAGTTTCCCCGCCCGTCGGGCCGCGACCCCCGCCGCCTCCCGCGGGAGGTCCGGGGCAGCTTCCCCGGCCGAGCTCTGGCCCCTCCGGCCCCGCCCCCGCCCCGGCCACCCTCTGAAGGTGGGCCCCGGCCTCCCCGAGCGGCCCCTGACCCCGCCGTCCGTGACCCGCTCACCCGCCAGCACCGCCATCTTGGCCTCGGCCTTCAGACAACCTCTGCGGTCCGTCCGCTCCAGCGCTCCGGGTCCCCGGGGCCGTCGCCCAAAGCGGCTCGGCTCGTGCGCGGAAACCGGAACGCGGGCCCGGGACGTTCCGCCTGCGTGGACGCCGCGCACCCCTGGACGCCCCACGCGGGAGAGGAGGACGTGGGGATGCGTGGGGAGAACCCGGCAAAAGCACGTGCACCGTCCACTCCCTCCTTACCCCGGGAGGCAAAAGCGAGGGCGCGTCCCTGGGTGGGCTCGAACCACCAACCTTTCGGTTAACAGCCGAACGCGCTAACCGATTGCGCCACAGAGACGGCGCTGCCGCTCGGCCCCCCTCGCCACCCTACGAGGCATGCGCGGCCCGCACGCTCAGAGCGAGCTGCGCCTGCGCGAAGGTGGCTCGGCGCGGGGCGGAGTCGAGGCGAGCGCGACCCTTGCCGCGCGGCCGAAATAGCTCAGTTGGGAGAGCGTTAGACTGAAGATCTAAAGGTCCCTGGTTCGATCCCGGGTTTCGGCAGGCGTTTTGGCGCCCCTGGCAAGCATCGTTATCTTTTGCTCTGGGTTTGTTCAGCTGCTCCCAGCTCTCCCTTCCCCAGAACGTGTTCTTTTTCACTTTTCTTCCCCAGAATGTTATTCCATTCTGCAGACGAGGAGCAGGGCTGCTGGCTCATGCCAACGTGGGAGGGCTCAGACAGAACAAGCTGTCAACCCCCGTCCCCACCCCTAGACTATGATGCCAGCCCAAACATCCCCCTCTGCCCACCTCGATTTCCAGTATTTTTTAAGTGGGAGGATTAGAACCAGTGCTAACTGTAAAAATGAACTCTACTGAACACCAAAACTGGCAAAATAGAGTTTGCAAAAAACCCTTTCCGCTTCTTTGCCATTTGATTTTGATAATCCTGCTGGGCATCTGTTCTGCCTATTTTACATACAGGGAAACTGAGGATCAAATAGGCAAACACGGGCGAATGACAGGGCTGGCCTCCTGGTGAGGACCACTCCAGGTACTTACTGAATTCCTGCTCTGTGCTGGGGACTCAGTGCTGAGCAGGGCCGGGCCCCTGTTCTTAGGGAGCTCAGGCCCCTTGGGAACGAGAGGCGAGGGGCGCCGGGAGGGCACCGGCTGTGTCACCCAGGCCGAGCATGGCCGCTGAAGGGCGATGCACAGGACAAAAGAGCAGAGGAGAGGCCGGGCGCATCTGATGGGAATCTGAAACTCCGGTGGATGCGCAAACCCTCCTTCCCCTTTAGTTCCCACAGCTGGCTGTCCTGTGGAGCTGAGTTTTTTATTAATTTAAGTAAACTTTGTATTTTAGAACAGTTTGATTCATGGAGAAGTTGCAGAGAATTTCCCCGTGCCCAGCACCCAGTCTTCTCCACTGTTAACATTTTATGCTGGTGCGCTACCTTCATCACCATTCAGGACCTGGTGTGGATACATTATCAGGTTTCCTGTTTTCCCCTACCGTCCTTGCGCCAGGCCCAGCCGAGCCTTCAGATGATGCAGCCCGGCTGACATCCGACTGCGGCTTCCTGAGACCCCAGAGCCGCCCAGCCAAGCCGCTCTTGGATTCCCGATCCACAGAACCATGAGAATGTTGTTTCCAACCGCCAGTACTGGGGTCGTTTGTTATGCAGCAATAAGCAACTAACGTGGGAGGGGCAATCAGCTTGTCAGGCTGAGTGGCTGGATGGGGGAGAGGTGGGAGGTGACGGCCTGGCTCAGAAACCCGGGGCCTGGTGAATCGGGTGAGCAGAGGGCTCACCATGACTCCAGGGCCAGTAAGGGCCAGCGAGCGAGCGAGACGGAGAGAGGGGTGGATGGAGGGGAAGGGGAGGAGAAGGGGGATGGAGAGGAGAAGAGAGGAAGGGACAGTGAACCTCAGGCAGGGGAGGCTGCGAATCAGGGGCGGGAGGGGGCTCACCCGTTCCTTGGGCAGAGGTGCTTCTCTGTGGTTTGAGATTCTTGTCCTGTGCATTTTTTTTTTAATCTTTTTTTGTGTGTGTGTGAGGAAGATCAGCCCTGAGTTAACATCTATTGCCAATCCTCTTCCCTTCCCCCCCCCCCCCAAAGCCCCAGTAGATAGTTGTATGTCATAGCTGCACATCCTTCTAGTTGCTGTATGTGGGACGCGGCCTCAGCATGGCCGGAGAAGCGGTGCGTCGGTGCGCGCCCGGGATCCCAACCCAGGCCGCCAGTAGCAGAGCGCGCACACTTAACCGCTAAGCCACGGGGCCAGCCCTCGCCCTGTGCATTTTTTACAATCAATCTTTTAGATAAATGATAGACTTGAAGAGGTGCCAACGTGCACGCGATGACAATCCCCCGTTCCGGGAAGTGGTTATGTTGGAGCGTGCTGCTCTTTCAGTTGGGGGGGATTTGACTGCGCCTCTGAGCTCTGGGGGCTGGGGCGGGAGAGGAACCTAACTGTAGGAGAAGCCTCCGCAGGGCTGGGGGTCTGCACGGGCAGAGGCTCAGCTGAGGGCTGGGCTGGGGAGCTGCAGGAGGTGAGGAAGACCAGGGTAGAGGAAAGAGCCCCAGGGAGGCCCTGGGACGGGGAGAGGGACAAGGGGCAGCAGGGAGGCTGCACAAAGGTGTGGGCGGCTTTGAGACACCAGCTGGGGGAAGCCCAGAGGGAAGGGGCAGAGGCGGCAGGCAGGAGTCACCGACAGGGGAAGGCGGCAAGACCCCATCGGTTTGTAGACTGGGGGTGCTCCTGGCGTCGAGTGGGTGGGGCCAGGGATGCTGCTCAACCCCCACAGAGCCCGGGACAGCCCCCTAGAGAATGACCTGGCCAGTGCCGAGGGGCAGACCTGGAGCAGGGGACACAGGCTCTGCTCCTGGGAGTGAGGGGTGGGTGGAGAGAAGCCGTCGCTATGGAGAATGGGGGTGCGGGAGGGCTCGGGCGGCTGAGTGAGGTGTCCTGCTTGCACCATGTTGTGCTGGGTGAAGTCTGTCTTCTCGAAGCTTCAGAAGCAGCCGAGCTGTGCTGGCTTCCCCAGGGGGTCCTTGGTCACCTCTCAGGCCCTTCTAGAACATTCCTCATCTGGCATGCTAGTCAGGTCAGCTGGCTCTGACTTCCTCATCTACTGCCCAGCCATCAATTTGGAGCGTCAACAGACCCCCACCCACCCCACCACCGTCTGCCCCAGTGGCCTTAGGACAAAATTTTAAGACAGTCACCCTCAGAGTCCACAAGAACAGTACCACAGCGAGAGCTGAGAATACCTGCTGGGGCGTAGGACTGGGATGTGGCGTGGGGTGCACATCAGAAGCCTCGAGCACAGCTGATCAGCCCAGCGTGTGTCTGACAGACATCTGCTCTGTTCAGGCTGATGTGGGAATGGGGCTGGGGGGCAGACCCCCACAAGCACCCGGGGACGGATCCTTCCGGAAAGTGACATACCGGGATGGTGCAGCCGGCCCAAGGTAGACCATGTGTGGGGTTCAGAAAAGAAAAGCCAGAGCTCCAAAACGACATTTAATTCCAGCCTGAATAGTTCAATTCCACAATCAAAGCTTAAGAACACGGCAAAGATTAGCAAAGAAACAGATATAAAAATACTTCATGACAATGGAATATTCCCACATGAGCCACTGGGTTTCCACAAAACCTCATGGATGTTTCTAACCCACGACCCACGAGAACATCCCTCATGTTTGTAAGGCGGACGTTGCTCGCGCTACCGACCACTTTCAATGAGGGTTGCTGTTGGTGGACAGTGTAGTCGGACTTTTCTGGAAGGAAGCAAGGCCCATTTTGGCGACGCTGATAGGGCCATCCTCCTTGGGGATGGGGCCCTCTCTCTGTGTCTGAGGAAGAGTGACCAGAGCAGGGCCAGGTGCCAACCAGACTGGCACGTCGAGGCGTCGGGCTACGTGGCATCAGGGGCCTTTCTGTCGGATGAGGAACCATCGTCCCCCTGTGGTTTCGGCTCTGCACATGGCCAGCCATGGGGAGCGGCCTCCACCGCAGCGCCTCCAGCCCCTCCCTCCCAAGCCTGGGCCCCAGATGGGACACCCTGAGAGCCAAGCCAGGAGGGTCGGAGGCAGAACCGCCAGGGCCGGGCGTGCCTGGATGTTCTGCTCTTCGATTTGAGCAAAATCAACTAGGACGAAGATGGCCTGCGGGGTTCTGGGCAACGAGGTCAGCACGCCATCTCTGGAACATCTCAGTCTCGAACCGACCGGAGATGTCTCTGCGGCGTCTTCCTGTTCAGACACCAGTCTCTTGGGGCTCACGTGCCCCCACCACGTCCAATGAGAATCTCCAAACTTTCCTCTGTGGTGCCGGCTGTCAGGTGAGGGGATGTTAGGAGAGGGGACCCCGTCCCTCCTCACACGCAGCTGCCAGTCATTACAGTGGGGCCACCAACCCTGCCAGGCGTGACAACGCAGCCAGGGTGGAGAAGACGGGACAGGCTCTCAAAATGAACCTCGCCAATGTTTACTTCCACATACAGTCTCCCATCAGCTTAGAATAATTCAGTGGCGTGTGGCTCTGACTTAGAATTTCTATGACCGTGTTTGAGGACTGGCTGAGGAAAACTGAGTCATGGGCCTCCACATGGCTGACTCCAAGGGCCGGGAGCCCAAGCTGGGGACCCTCGGGCTTCGGGTGACTCACCAGCAGAGACCTGCCTTCTGTGTCCTGGGCGGGAACTCGAGCCTGCCTTCCAGAAAATGCCCTCGTTTCTGCAGACGCCAGGCCCAGGCGGTGGGCTCATGTCCCCTACGCTGCGACTCCACGGCCACACAGTGATGTCGGCTGCCCCCGCTGGCAGGGGCGGGCATGCGGGATCGTCACAGCTATCTGGGCAGATGACCAAGAACGCAGGGGCTGGCTGGGCGGCGACAACGCTGGCGCCAGGAGAGACGCGGCTGTGCCCGGAAACCTACGCGGGACAGGGCGTCTGTGGGGTCCCCACACAGGACGGAGCGGAGAAAGGCCACTGGAGCCACTGACGTCCATGTCCTCCTGCACAAGCAATCATAGCAAACACTAAAACCTGAGGGCAGCTTGTCTTCTGTTCTGTCTCCTACAAACACCGGTTTTCTTCACAAACGTTAAGACGGGCAGCGCAAATTTAGGAACCATCGTGAGAGGAAACCATGAAAAATACACTGACGCCCCTGGAGCTGTCATTCACGTCAGACTCCTCTCCCAAACGCCTGTTTAATATCAGATACGCTGCTTTTTAACACAAAATAACACGTGTACCTTATATTAAACTATATGATACAGTCACAAGTAATGATATAAAACAAAATAAAATGCACGTTTGTCCTTTGAAAAACCTTCAGGTTTTTTGGGAACTGTACTTTCCCAAAAGACCCAGGAAAAGAGAACTGGCTCTTGGTGTGTTCACGAAATCGACTTCTCAGAGCCGTGGAAACACACCCCCAGTCCCCAACTTCCAGAAGGTGCTCTTGGCCGGAGACTGGGGCACCGGGAGCGCTTACTACCGGCAGATGGTGCGTTCACGCGGGCGCAGCCTCCTCCGGCGTCAGCATCGCCGATTTCTTTCCTCTAGGAGCTGGTTATCAAATATTTCTTTTTCCCTTCAGGAAACAAAAGGGGATAACTTCATTTTAGTAATTAATCCAGTTTTAAAGGGCATGAAACAGGGGAGTTAGTGTTTCATGGAGACAGAGTTTCAGTTCGGGAGGAAGGAAAGTTCTGGAGATGATGGTGGGGATGGCTGCACAACAAGGTGAATGTGCTTAAGGCCGCTGAGCTGTGCACTTAATGGTGAGGACGGTCAATTTTACATTGTTGCTATTTTATTACAATTAAAAAAAAACAATTTTTTTAATAAAAGTGTGAAATAACTTGTTCTTATGCAATTTCCCTGTCAAAAAAAAAATTATATTAACAAGTACTTGGCTAGCCACCCCTCCCAAGACAGAGAAAGACAAGCAGGGAACATCTATTCTGAAAGTGACCTGGAGAAACACCAGACGGTAGGCGAGATAAAGGCGAGTGTGCCCTCGCAGGAGAAGAGATACAAGGTCACCTGAGGAATGACCACAGGAATGGAAACAGCGCCAAGACTGCTTACGGTACAACCATACAGCATGGACTTAAATATTTTAAGCCAGGTTTGCACACGACTACAAGAGGGACAAGGGGGATGTGAACGAATGGCTCCTGACGTCGGGGCAAACGGATCCCATGACGAGAGACTGCGCCCCTGGAAACAGGGGCCGAGGGGAGAGACAGCGCCACTCACTCATCACGTCACTCAGCCCACGTCCCCCAGGTAACAAAATGGTGGCCTGCGTGTTCAATCTAATCCCCTTCTCTGAGAGCGCACTGAACATCCTGTGTACGGTGCATTTGAGACATTCACAGCAGGGCAAGGCTGCGAAGGACTCGTAACGCTTTGTGACACGGGGAACCTGGAACACAGCTCCTTGCGAAAGGAAAACCTCGCAGATGGAGAGGCGCCGTCACCGGAGCAGAATGGTTGGCTTCCAGGACGTGAGGGAGGGAGAGGAAGAGGCCGGCCGGAGCTGAGACGGCCAGCTCCAACCTCACCCTGCCAGGATCACCGTTCGCTATTCGTCTATCGGGGTGCCAGGCCAGACTCGAGTTCTAGGAACAGACGCGCCAAGTCTCTGTTTCCAAAGGCCCTTCTCGTCCGGTCAGTTCAGCTGGATCAAAGCTCCTGCACACAGAGCCAAATGTACTCTTCTGTGGACAGTCAGGCAGGCTTCCCCATCCACTGCAGCCCGGTCAGCGGCCTCCTGCCAGCCCTGGCACACACCCGGGCCCACCCGGGAAGGACTCAGGCCTCTTGGGGACCTGAGTCTTTACCGTCAAGCGTCTCGGGATGGTGTGCACACTCGGCCCTGGACGGAGACCCTGGCCTGTGACTCTAGTTGAGTCTTCAGCTTGTCAGTGCCACGCGGGCCGCGCCTGTTCCCAGCCAGGCCTGGCAGCACGCCCAGAGACGGATTAGGGGCTCTGGGGGCCAAAAATCCAACGGTGGCTAAACACTCGATGTGAGGGAAACATCTTGATCACAGCATTCTTCTGACCAGCTAGGAACCGGCCAGGGTGACTGCGGCTGCTAATCTTGCTGCATTTTCTCAAATAGCCACGGCGTTGGAGCAAGAAGAAGAGAAAGTGCGAAACGCAAACGTGAGCGCCTGCAGAAGAGATCAGGCACAGCAGGCCCGAGCACGCGTCCGGCGGTCAGCCCCGGGCGCTCCTGCAGGCCGGCGATGCGGGGCCTGGGCTCGCATCCAGCTCTGCCCGCTGCGACCAGCTTGGGGGCCCTGGGCCCACTGCCCACACTGGCCGGAGGACAGAACGTTCACGTCGGGCGACTCCTTAGCCAGGTGCTAACGTGAAACATTTTCCAGTTCACGTGCTTCATTTACCAACCGGGCGTCTGGACCAGCGTGTCAGGAAGCGGGTCACGACGCCAGCGAGTGTGGAAATACCAGCCTGTGAAGAGAAACTGCAAACGGTTTGGGGACAGTGCTCTGAGCGGCCTACCGGTAGCTGAGTGAAGGTCCTTTTATGTACTTCTCCTCGGCCGTCTTGTAATCCACCTCGTCGACCGCAGAAATTGCACAGATGATGGCCTGCAAGAGGGCAGAGCGAGTCAACCGTGGGCAGGGCCTGGCGCGGCACGTTCCGAGGAATCTGCAGGGGGCCCATTTCAACCACAGATCAGCCTCCGGACACTTCCCAGTTTATGGCTCAAAACACATGTACGCTGCTTATAGCGAAGTTTCTGAATTACATCAATAACGTTATCCGTGGACTAGAGACAAGAGTCCACGTCACTAAAAGCAGAGATTGAAAGGCAGGACCCCAACCAACAAGTGCAGTTTTGAAAATTGTTGTTTACTGTACAAAAAACGAATGAGGGGCCGGCCTGGTGGCGCAAGCGGTTAAGTGCGCGCACTCCGCTGTGGCAGCCTGGGGTTCGCAGGTTTGGATCCCGGGCACGCACCGACACACTGCTTGTCAGGCCATGCTGTGGCGGCATCCCATATAAAGTGGAGGAAGGTGAGCATGGATGTTAGCTCAGGGCCGATCTTCCCCACACACACATAAAATAAAATAAACAAATAAATAAAAAAACGAATGAAAGTACAATCATGATGATTTAAATACATAACAGACGTCTAATATCAAAGAATCATTATTAATTTTTTTAGATGAAACAATAGTATTGTGGTTATGTCAAAAAGTATTTTTAGAGTCCTTATGGTTTAGAGCAGGGTCTTGCCCTCGGCACTGCGGACACCGGGGCTGGGTCATTCTCTGGGGGGCCATCCTGGGCACTGTGGGGGGTTGAGCAGCATCCCTGGCCCCACCACTCGATGCCAAGAGCACCCCAAGTCGTGAGGACCACAGATGTCCCCAGACATCGCCCGCTGTCTCCTGGGGCAGGATCGCCTGTTTTAGAAGTACACACTTAAGTATTTATGGATAAAAAATATTTGAGTCCATTCCCACCCCAGAATAATCCAGGGGAGTGGACTGGGGGTACAGATGGAGTGAGGTCACTGCTCCAACCAACTAACGGGCACATAATGGCTCATGAGGTCATTTTATTTCTGTATGTATTTGAAACGTACCACAATCATAAAGTCCACAAATTTAGAGTTTTATAACGCTTTTTTTTTTTAAAAGATTTTATTTATTTATTTTATTTCCCCCCAAAGCCCCAGTACATAGTTGTATGTCATAGCTGCACATCCTTCTAGTTGCTGTATGTGGGACGCCGCCTCAGCATGGCCGGACAAGCGGTGCGTCAGTGCGCGCCCGGGATCCGACCCCGGGCCGCCAGCATCGGAGTGCACGCACTTAACCGCTAAGCCACGGGACCGGCCCTATAACGCTTTTCTAACATGCGCATAGATGCCCGGCAGTGCCCATCTAACCTCCAAGAGAATCGGAGGGGTGGCATTGGCTCCTCACCCAGCCTGAGCCCCAGCTGAAGCACACTGAGCAGTGAATACCCCCTTTGCCCGAGCACCCTGTATTCCGGAACAGTTCCCACAGGCGCACGCTGTGGGAACACCCCCCATTCCCCGGCGCTGCTGGTGAGATTCAAACCCCACGGGGGGCCGGGCTCCACACTGAGCGTCTCAGCACCAAACCGCCCGGTCCCCGTGGCCGCTGCAGCCCCCCTGCCAAGGCAAAGCTGGGCCCTCACCGCAGACCCCCACCCTCTACGTGCAGAGCCGCCCCCGCCGGCCGCTCACCTCGGGCAGAAGGACGTCCAGGATGAAGCGGATCCTATCGCCGCTGATCCGTGTCAGCATCCTGCTGCCCGCCTCCTGGAAGACTCCTTGTAAGTACTTCACCACCAGGTCCAGCTGTTCCTCGTCCTCCAGGTACGTCTCCACGCAGGTCACGTACTGACTGGAGTTCAGAAACGTCTTCAGCCACCTGGACGGCTTCCTGTTCTTCAGGATGGCCCGCAGGTGGCTCTCGGTGCCCCTCGCCTTCACGATGTACTCCACCAGCTTCTGGTTGGCCCGGTCCCGGGCGGCCCGCGACCGGTCAGGGAGGACCTTCCTGCGCGGCTGCCTCCGGCCCCGGGGGCTCCCCGCCTCAGGCTCCCTCGGGTCCCCTTTGCTCAGCTGAGGGAACCTGGTCCCCAACACATCCTGCTGGATGGACTTGCGGACGGGATAGCCTGCAGAGGAAGTGCACGTCCATGGACCGCCAGCCTGGCCTCGGGTCCCTGCCGCCTCCCCTCGCTCAGTGTGAGGCCCTCAGCAATCACGCAGAGCCTGGGGGTGGCGGAGAGGCCCATGGGGCCTCGACATCTGCCATAAGCCCCTTGCGCAGAACTGCCCCAGTCCTACAGGGCCCTTCCTCTGACGGGATCCCTCACCTCTGTCCCCAGCTCTGCCCCACAGCCAAGTGTGACCCAAAAGAGCAGAGCCCAGCCCCCACCTGCCCCAGCCCCGCCGAAGCAGCATCACGTCATCTGTGTCCACTCTGTAACGACCAGAGGAACGGGGTACCCAGTGGCTGTCAGCTAACTGAAAACGCCAAGCCACAGTGGGGGCAGACAGAGAGTGCCGCCATTCAGACGTCTCAGCATCCAGGCGACAGTCTTAAAATCCTCGGCGTGTCACCGCTAGCACTGACGGGGGGCAGTGTCGACACTGAGGACGCGGAACCGTCGTCCCAGCCCCCACGGCAGGGAGACGAGACTGTGGGTGCCCGGTGGACACTGCGGCGGGTTGCACAGCCTGGGTCTGCAATCCAGGAACAGGCTGGGGACGCGACATCACCTCTGCCTGACACATCTCCTCCAGAGCCTGGGACACAGAAGACCGTTGCTTCCTTTTTTTTGTTTTTTTTTTTTTGGTGAGGAAGATCAGCCCTGAGCTAACATTCAAGCCAATCTTCCTCCACTTTACGTTGGACGCCGCCACAGCATGGCCTGACAAGCGGTGCGTCGGTGCGTGCCGGGGATCTGAACCCGGGCTGCCAGCAGCAGAGTGCACACACTTAACCGCTACGCCACGGGGCCGGCCCCTGGAAGACCGTTGCTTCTGAAGGACTAAAAGCAGGTTATGCTTTTAAAGAGGTGCTGGTGGACTTACTTATATCGGCCGCATAATATTCCAGGAAAGAGCCGGCAAAAGAACCACAGCCTGCAGAGGAAGCAGGAGGGGAGAGAGCCGTGTTTACATGCAGGAGGAGAGACCCGGGAAATACCTGCAGGGTCGAGTCCAAGCCCCAAGCAGACCCTTTCCCAGGGGAGAGCAAGTGGGACACAGAACTGCTTTCAGAGCAGCCGCGAGGTCCCCAGAGGCACCGAGAAAGGCCAGGACGTTTTTACTGACACCGCCACAGTTTACAGACTCCCGGCAGCCAGGCTTGGGGTGGACGGAAACCACCTCTGACTCACAGGAAACCCTGTCTTCTGCTTCTCCCCAGCATCTCGGCCTCTGCCCAGGTGCCTACCCACCTGCCTTTCTTGGAGAGAAGGCTGTCATGGGCCGGGCCAGACGGCTACCAGGAACGTGCCTCATTCTGCCCTCACACTCGGGGGTCCTCACAGGAGGACCCCACCTGATCCCTGCCCAATCCCTTTGTCCGAGAGCACACAGGCCCCACGTACCGAGCCGGACCCTGTAGTCGGTGATCAGGGAGACACACCAGCCAATGGCCTGGTCGAAGTCCTCCTTGGCTTCGTTCTGTAACAAGACCCAGACAGCGGGCATGAACAGGAGGCTGCAGGGAGCACTGCCCACATTCCCTCTGCATCCTCAGTCCCCTCATCCACAAAGGGGGCCCAGCAGACGCCCCCGTTCAAGGCTCCTAAGTCCAGACCGGGAAATGCATGTCCAGGCCTATGTCTGGGGCTGGGCTGCTCAGAATATGGTCACTTGTGAGCCGATCGCTCTGGGCTGAGAGAGTGAACCGCAGACTCTAAGTACAGGAAAGCACAAAACACCCCAAAAGGCAGCCTACGTGGCAACCACATGAGACTTTGACAGTTGTGTGAAATGAATCCTTCTACGAGACATTTTCATGCCCATCACTTAGAACGAGGCAGGGTCAGCCAGGAGGGAGGGACACTCAGCCACCCGCAGCGGGACCCACCCGGCCTCCCGGTGCTCACCAGCAAACCAAGGACAATATCCTGGTGAGGAGCCCCAGTGAAGAGCCCCGAACTGGGACCACGAGCTCCCAGGCACCACAGGCCTGAGGCTACCCTGAGACCCACTTCCTGCCCACCGCCACCTCAGCCCAGCCTCCCTGCTGCAGTGGCCGCAGAGCGGGCAGCTCTGCGAGGGGCTCGGGGCCTCAGCCAGGCTTGCTGCCCGGCACCTAGGACAGCGCCCTGGGGGCTCCTCAGGGAAGGAGACACTCGGGGCCCTACAGACATCACCAAGCTGTGATGGCCACACAAGGGCCCGCAGAGGACACAAGAGCCGATCCATCAACACCCCGAGCGCAGGCGGAACAGCCCCTCCTGGGAGGCAACGCTCTCGCCACTCAAGTGGACCAGCCCCTCGGTCTCCCCTCCGCACCCCACCCCACGAGTGGACCTGAACTAACTTTTCTCAGAGGACAGGAAGGCGGCCGGCGGACACACTCCGGGCATCTGAGTCACGAGAGGGAGGCCCGTGCGCCATCTTCTCGTAACCCAGGCTGCTTTGTGACAAAACACGTTCTGTATGTGTCTAAGGCACACAGGCCTCAAGGCACGAGTCCTGCTCTGCTTTCTGCCCATCCCTCCCTTCTGGGACGGCTACCCGGACCCCCCAGAGAGCAAAGGGGCTGAGAGGAGTCAGGGCGATGCCCCCGGCCCCAGAAAGTTGGGCTGTTGGCTCCACGTGCTCATGGATTTGCACCTTGCGGAGCGTGGCAGCTCGTCCCGACGGCCACCAGCCCTCTTCCAGAACCAGACCCGCTGACCGGCATTCTGGCGGGGACTGGGCGCCCAGCGCTGGTGGCGGGTTAGAAGTTGCAGTGAACAAACTCAAGCAGACGAGACAGACAGGGAGCAAGGCTCACGTCGTGCAGACGCGCACCTTGCTGAAGGCTGGGGTCCCATCTGGGTGCCAGCCTTCCCGACACCAGCCCACCCCTGAAGCCCGTGGCCTGCTGCCCTTGGAGCAACAGCACAGCTGGTCGGCAGGAGGCTCCCTGGACAGCCCCCAGCCCCACGATCCCACACACAGCGTAAGGGAACAGCTTCCCCAACAGGAAGGCGGCACCGTGACATGAGCCCGGAGCCCCACTGACCGGCCATGGAAACACCCACACTGTGCGGAGGCTGACGGACCCTCCCCACTTGGCCCCTTCGGTCTGCGTTGAAAGCTGGCATTTCAGAGCCAAAGAGACAGCGTTTCTGAACGGACCAGCTCCCTGTGGCTCGTGCACTCAGTGTACGACAAGGAGCCGATTACAGAATCGAGGGGGCGGTGGCCACTGAAGAGTGCAGAGAGCTCTTGGCAGGGCGCCGTCGCGACCCACACGGACAGGTGCTCAGGCTCCCTCCGCACACCTGAGGGCCCATGGTGCTCGCGGCACTGGGCTGGGGTGAGGTCCCCCACTCCAAGGGGCCGGGGTCTACCACACCCCAACCTGCGGGGCGGCCACAGAACAATCGCCCGCACGAGAAGCCAGAAGGAGCGGGCCTCGCACCTGGGCTCTCCACCACCTCACCCCACGGCCTTGGGCAAACTGTGCTCCGTGCCAGCAGCACCCAGAGTGGTGGTGAGACCCCAGTGCCATGATCCCCCAGAATAACGGCCAGAGCCAGCCTGGCAGACGCTCTGCCCTGACTCCCCCGACCGTCACACGCACACACCAGCCGTGGTTTCACGGGCGATGCGGAGGACCCCGTTACCAGTCACCGAATCAGCCCCTCAGAGAGGCACAAATAAGGGTCCACCTACCAGCAGAGCGTGCTTCTCTTTACAGTCGAAGTGCTTCAGTCTTTTAAGACACACGGTGATACTGGATGGACAGAGAGAGGCAAAGGTTCACGTGAATGAACTCCTTCTCAGGACCTAAAAAAGGTCCCCTTCCTCTGATAAAATGAGCGGGGGCCCCTGGCGCCTCTGCCGGCATCCGTTTATTTATCGAACACGACTGTGGCCCCCAGCGGCCCAAGGAAGCCCCCTGGAGCCAGGCCCCGGAAGCGACAGGGACGCCCTGAGTGGGTCCCTAGGGAGATGTGGTTGGGCCCCAGTTCAGGACAGGCAGAGCCCGGGGCCTGGTCCTCGCTCCTTCCCCCCAGCCACTGGTAGGAAGCGGAGGCAACACCAAAGTGCCAGAGGGTCAAGCAGACCGATCCTGCACGTTCCCTCCGAAACTCGTGGGGCAGTTGTTCTTAAAGCCACTCTGAGCAGGCGGATACATCTGAGTGCATTTTCATCCCATGATTAAGGATTAGGAGAGAATGACTGGGCAACCAGCCAAATGGCAGAACTCAGGCAGAGGCAGGTCACTACTCACGGCCCCTGCGGTGACCACATTTTGCTAGTTTGCAGAAACTGAGGGCGATCCAATGAGTGCCAGGCTGGATTGCCTTTCAAAGCTGGCAAATAAAATTTGGAAAACTGGGGGCCAGCCCAGGTGGCCTAGTGGTTAAGTTCAGCAGGCTCCACGTTGGCGGCCCAGGTTTGGTTCCCAGGTGTGGACCTACACAGCTCTGTTAGTGGCCACGGTGTGATGGTGGCCCACATACAAAATAAAGGGAGATTGGCACGGACACTAGCTCAGAGCAAATCTTCCTCAGCAAAAAAAATAATAAAATGAAATTTGGAAAACTGGACTGTTTGACCAGTTCCTTTACACTGCTTGTGTTTGGATTCCTCTTCCTGGGGGCGGCTCACAGGGGGCACGTGGACCCCGCGGGGCTCCGGACTCCTGCACCCCGCTCCCCGGGCCAGCACCCCTGCGTCAGGCCTGCACCTGGGAGCCATCCTCAGAGAGCAGAGACCAACATGGGCTTACCCTTTCCCTTTCGGGTTCATGTTCCCTTCAATAAAAAGCACGCTTGCTTTCTTCTCTCTTCGCCGGACGCTCTTGACCTGTCAGCAAATCCAAGAAAACAAAGCGTCGAGAACCCGGGAGGAGGCCGTGGGTTTTTAAAACACTTTTCTGACACCATCTTCCTGGGCGTTCTGGTGAACGACTGACAGGTGTGACCGGGAACGCTGGCAGCTCAGGGGTGACCGAGGCCGTCAACACCCTCGGATGCTCAGAAACCACCCGAGCTGTGCCCCATGCCTCACTCGAGGTGGATTCACAACCGAGCAGAACCAGACAGGGGTTGGTGTGGTTTGTTTTTAAAGAAAAGGAACTGCATACTGCTGCCCGCCGCCCCTTTACCAAATCGTCCAGCTGATTTTCCCAGTGGCTCCGCAGGGCAGGCCCATTCTCATTTGTGGGATGAGCGAGGCAAGCTCAGGAAGGTCAGGATGAGCAAGGGCACACGGAGGCGGCAGCACCTCACTCCAACAGCCCCTTTCCTCGCTCGGCCCCCCTTTCTACAGCGCCTCGCACGGCCAACGTGGCCGCAGACTCTCTCGCCCCAGGAATCTGGCACGTTGGTGACCAGTGCACCAGCAGGGCCCCCGGGGGAAGTGGCGAGAACAAGGAGAGGGCTGGAAGGTCCAGGAAATGGGGGGATACAGGCGCCTCCTGGGAAGCGAGTGCTCAAGGGAGCACAAGGCCCCCATAAACACCCCCCACGACTGCACCAGGGCCTGCACTGAATTCTCCTTCACCTGTCCACTTGTTCAAGCTGCGTGTCTTACAGCAAACGCAGCACAGGCTTGTGTTCCATCCCCCTGACCCGCGGCCACTCGGCGTGAGCAGGCCTCGCTGACTCGGCGAGAGCCGACTCACGAGACAACAAAAGCTTCCCGGCTGCTGCAGACACCTTCCGGGTTTACCCGCCACGGTCTCTTAGTAAAACGCCAAGAACTACAGCTAGAATCTCAGACCCGTGTCTGCCGGGGGGAAAGGCAGGGGGACAAACGGAGGGCCGAGAGGAGCCGGGATGGTGCCTCTGCCTAGAAGATAAACTGACAATTTACAACGTCCAGGCGTAAGAGAGGGCAGAGCCAAGAATTCGGCTGCATTTAAGCTCATCCACCGCACCAGGGGGCTGGGACAGAATCTCACATACCTGTTTTCACACGTACACCTGGGCCCTACCCTAAAGTCTGAGGAGTTAGAAAGCTCCAACAGGGGAAAAAGTCTGAAAGGCACAATATTTAAAATGAGCAAACTGCAGACTTTTTCTTCAGGCAGGTTTTTCAGAGCCTGCTTGGTAAACATTTGACCTATGAACCTTACCCTCAAGGAGGCGAAAATGACTAAACTCCCTTTATTGAGGTAAATGTGTCTCCAGCAATCCTGCTGCTAAGCCCACCGTTCTTTCCAGTAATAACGAAACGGCAAGAACACTGGCCCGGTCCAACTGTGGGGCACTGAGGACAAGCAGAAAAAACCTCGTGGAATCTGACTGCACTCAGAAGGAGGAGGAGTTGTTCTTACCACCGCCGGCCAGAAGGGGTACTTTTGGTATTTAAGCCAGACTAGCATTCCTACTTCAAACGAGCGTGGTTCTGGAATTAAAAAGAAAGAGAAAAAGAAAAACAAAGACAGAACAGATACGTCAGATCCGCATCAGGCAGCAAATGCAACAGCTTGAGACAACACAATCATCGTGATACTCTTTAAACTCGATGTTGACACAATTCGCTTAAAGACCACAAGGATCTGGAAGGTGGGTTCATAACTCCTGCCGCTGGAATCCCAGCGCCGATTACGGGCGCGCTGAGTGGTGGGGAGCGAGGGACAGCGCTGCTTTCTCAGTGGGGACAACGTGCCGTGGTCACCTCGGTGGTGACACGACGGGAAGCTGGTAGGTGGGGACTCTGTCCCATCTCTGCACCTTCTCTGGAAATCTCCAATTATTCCAAAAAAACACATTTTTTTTAGGGGCCAGCCCAGTGGCGCAAGTGGTTAAGAGCACACGCTTCGCTGCGGCGGCCTGGGGTTCACGGGTTCAGATCCCGGGCATGCACTACGCACCGCTCGGCAAGCCATGCTGTGGCAGCATCCCATATAAAGTGGAGAAAGATGGGCACGGATGTTAGCCCAGGGCTGGTCTTCCTCAGCAAAAAGAGGAAGATTGGTAGATGTTAGCTCAGGGCTGATCTTCCTCACAAAAAAACCCCACATTTTTTTGGAAAGTGTGGCACAAAACCAGAAAGGAGACGATGGGGCATAATGAAGCCCCAACAGGAGAACCTAATTTCTAAGAAGCTCATCTGTCTGAGTAACCGGAGTCTTAAGAGGGGGGAAAAAAATTTACATAATCATCAGATAACTACAAAATTATTTCGGAACAAAATTTAACTATTTCTACCCAAAAATTCCAGAATGAGTAAACAGTAGAGATTTTAAAAAATTGGGTAACAAAAACTCGTAGAAAACAGAGGCTGTTCTCCACACGGAGCCAAGATCCTCTGGCTCTGACACTCTGTGGAAGAAAGGGGGAGCTGCGGTGCCTGACTATCGAACAGCTAAAAGGTCCACAGGGTGAAAAACGAGACCAAGCGAAGAGGACGCAAACTGGGAAATGCCTGCAACAAACATGTGAAGGGTTATCACCCCAGAGGGACCGCCGGCCCCCATGAGGACAATGGCCCACGGCCCAGACTGCCAGTTCAGGGGCCAGCCAGGAAACACCAGACAGACGTTCAGGCTGCCGGGGACAAACAAAACCAAATGGAAGCAAAAAACAGGAAAAGGGCAAACACCCAGGTTTTTTCGGGGCTGTGGTGACCTGACCCCGGCTGGTGGCGGCGGGGACAGAAACGCCCTTTTGGAAGAAGGCACGGTGCCCCTTCTCTGTGGCCCAGTAAGCTCCACTCCCAGGAGCTGATCCTACAGTTATTTCCCAGAAGCACACGTCATGTGCATTGTAGTCCCCCAGGAACAATCTAGATACTCAACGGGTGGGGGAGGGCTTAGTATGTGAACACCCGTCTCTCCTAGTAAACAGTAACTAGTCGCCACTAAGAATCATCAGAGGATCACGTAAAAACGTAAAAATGTCTGAGTTGTCATTAACTTAAAAAAAGGAAAACACAAACCCGTACGTACGCTGATACAGCGATTGAAACACACTCAGCGTTCGGGACGAAGGAAGAGCTGTGCGCCAAGAGCGTGCACGCAGCACGGGACCCGTGCAGAGGCCCCACACGCTGTACCCACATCAGCGTCCTGGATTTGCAGGATGTTGCTGCTGGGGAGGCTGAGGGAGAGGTCCCCCAGACCTCTCTGTACTGTTTTTACAACATCCTATGAATCTATAATTATTTCAAAATAAAAAGGTTAAAAAAAAAAAGAGACTAGACTATGTAGGATGAATGGTTAAGGGGTGAGACTAAAAATGTAATTGGTTCTAAATTCCTTAGTTCACGAAGCAAACTGATTTCTGTTCATTGCTGCTTCGGGATCTTCAGGTCTCTATTCCCGATCCTTCCACGCAGACGGTCAGTGGCGCTTACACGCATGTCTTGCCCTGGTGCAGACAGCACGTGGGGGGTGGGGGTCCCTCGGGTTGGAGATCCTGCCTCTCTGGACAGACTTGCAAATGCCATCCCCAAAGGCCCTGTGAGGCTGCGCCAGACCGCACCACCAGGCCACACCCCAATAATGCCCATCTAGTCCCCTCAGTGTCCTTCGTTCCCACCGAGGGACAGGACAAACGGAGGAAGCGGTGTGCTTAACAGGGAGGGCTGGGATGTCTCTTCCCAGGGAGTCCCTCTTCCCTTTGTGAGGTTATCCTTCAGACAGAGGAACGAAAACACGGCACTTGTTAAGGTCTCGGTTCAGCAGGAGAAAAATCCAACAGAAAGAGACCTTCAGCTGAAGACATCAGAAATGGTTTAGGACCACCAGCCCACGTTTCCTTCCAGCGGATCGTCACAACTGAGAGCACACGGGGCACTTCTTATGGCTTACCATGGTATAAAAGGATTCGTGGTGGCTCCTCATCTTCCTCCTCTGCCTCCAGGAGAGAATTAATGGCATTAAACTCCACTGACTCTTCAGAGGACTGACGGTCTGCCAACAATGTTAGATTACACTTTCATTGTCATCGTCTTGGTGACTCATTCCAAGAAAAACATTTCATGATATGCGACCATCAACAAAAGGGAAAGATCTCGTGTTACACAGACTTTCACACTGCCAGATTCAAATAGGGTTTGCTTCGACTAAAGTACATTTAAAAGAAAGGAAAACGAGAGGGGGGGCGGGGGGAGACAGAGAATGCCTTTCACGTCGTAAAGGAAAGGCGAGCGTTAGGAGCAGCAACCTAAGTTACAGGGCGTTGAACGGACTGAGAGGGAACTCCTTCTGTGTGGCTATTCCTTTACACTCTGAAGCGCTCGGTGGACACACAGGGAGTGGGGTGCAACCATGGGGCGAGCAGCAGTGCAGCCACTTTCTCTTCAGAAAATGGCGAGGAGCTGCGTGCAGATCAGGCCCCTGCGGCCTTCCAATGCTCGGAGACGACCTCATGAAAGGAGTTTAGAAGAAAGGCAGAGACCGATGTGGCAAGTGTGTGGGGAGGAGATCCGGAGACACCTCATCACGCAGAAATTAAGACTTCCGAATTAGCATTTCAAAAATAAGTGGGATGCTACACTGTTAAAATGGAAGAACTCATAGCGCATGACTGCAACCACACAAAAAGTGTATCTACACGGGAATTCTCACAAAGTCAGGAGCCTTTTAAGTGAGTTAATCACTTTTGAGATTCCTGCCAATTTAACGGGAGTGCATTATGGCTTCTGCAACAGTTAAGAATAAACGAGTTAATCCCCGGGGAGCAGATGCAGCATCATTACAGCCCGGCGCCTGCTTCGCCAACAGGGCTCCGCCACCCTCTGCCACGGGCCCCCTGCCCCATCCCCTCCCCCCGCTTCAAAACAAAAATAAAGACAGCAATGTTCGGGAGCAGTTGAGGTAATTACAGCCCAGTGGGAGGGACAAACAACGAGGAATTAGGAAATCTCTGCTCTGGATCTATTTTGGTAAGGATCTCATCAAGATCTGGTTAAAAATACACGAGTGCCTGGCTCCGAAGTCAGCCGTGGGAGAACCACAGCCACCCTCTGTGGCTCGCCCAGCACTGAGACACCATGCTCCACCAACGGACTTTTACCTTCCTCCAGGTGAAAATTTCTTGTTTCCTCTGCGGGGAACTGTGGGGGAGGTGGGCCGAGTTTGGCAGCACTGCGCAGAGTCATGCGTCCCTTTGGCCCTGGCCTCTGGCTGCCGTCTGGGCACAGCTCCTTGGAAGGGCAGCCTAGGGCATCTGGGCAGGCTGGGCACCCCGGGGCCAGGAGCAGAGTGGGGCCACCCAAAGGGAGACCTGGGTCTCGCCCTTCAGCCTTCAGACCCTCCTCCTTAATTCTAAGAGGCGAGCGAGGGGCCGACGGGCTGCCTGCCTTTATCTTCCTCTCTTTTTCAGCATCTCCCTCTGAAAGTAAACGTGCATTCTGACACAAGCTGGGCTCCTGTGCCGAATTTCTTCCTCTTTTACTCGGGGTCTTCCGATCTTCCTGGTGTATTCTTGATCCACTACCATCCTGAGAACCACCTGCGGCTGCGGAGACCACCAGGGCTCGTGGGATTTCACTTTTCCCAAACCACTTCTTGTGGTCCACTTTGCACTGGGGGTCCTTTTCACAAGCAGTCGAACCTGATAGCCTTTGGTCTACACGTTTCCTCCTCTCAGGTCCAGAACTGCCTGACATGCCTTTGAGGAGAAAAGATGAAGAGTTGGGATCACAGAGCGAGGAGGCCAGTTCCTTGGGCTGCTCTCTTGGAGACACAGCAGTTCTTTCTTCCCTTGAAGAGCTTTCTTGACAAGAATTGGTTCCCTCGTTCAAAACATCCAGAGCCACTCGAAGCGACCGTCTGTAGGTCAGCTCCTCCAGGGGGTCCTCGGGAACCTCATTCTTTGAGCCTGAAGGACGGAAAATAAACAAAGCCTGGTGACATCTGGATACCCGGCCACTGCTAGCAGAGAGCACTCTACAAGCTTGGCCACTTCATTTTGACCGCTAGTTTTTCTAACTAAAGAGAGGACTAACACTTCTCACCTACATCTTCCCAAAAGGAGGACAAGGTTACAAAACAGCTGTTCGTACAGGGCTGTGGGGCTCCGTTTTTTAAAAAACAAACTGACCGACCCCAACCTGATTGGGTTACAGAGATAAATTCCTCCAGGTTACAAAACAATACCGCCCGCAAAATGTATTCAGATGTTTCGCAAATCCTCTCCCAGCCTTCAATTTCAAATTCAATCAGGGTCAATAAAAACCCATGCCAACTAAATAAAGAACTCCGCCGCCAATGTATTCTGGGCTGGGGGTGGGGGTGAGGACTAGCGGATGAAAAGGACTCATTGTGGGCTGGTACATTTTCCATACTTCTTTGCAAGGGCATTTCAAAGCCAGAAAAGAGCATCATGGGCCTTGAGATTTCAGCCTGACCTGCCTGCTGCAATAGTTTTATTTATTCATTCCAACATATAGATATGGTGCTATTTATTTGAACAAGATGATGGATGCAATATCGCAACTCAGCAGGCATAATACCTCAATCAACACAGTTATTTTCCCCTGTTTAATATTAAACGCACCCATAAATAACCAGGCCCCCGACACGATCTGAGCGAACAATGACGATGGCGTCCGAGAGGTGATGGTCGACACCACCTCAGGTATGTGGGGGTGGCCCCTGCTCTGAACAATAGCTGTTTTTCCAAAGATAGAGGAAAATAGACCCTATTTCATACACACCATTGCAAGGAATTCTGGTCAATCTTTTCACAAGACAAACGGTTCTTTGCACATGGGATAAGCACTCCCACTTTGAGGAGAGAAAAAGCATTTTTACGTTTGGGTTTGCGCATCTGCAACTGGGTAGGGAGGCGGTTGCTGTTTCCTAGTGGTGTGTGTGCATGATGGGTCCCCAGGGTGGCTGGGCTCAAAGTCTCTCTCACCTATGAAATGCAAAGGGGGTGGGTGTCACTGAGTTCCATTTCCGACCGGCCTCGCCCCCACCGACGACGGCCCCCGCAGACAATGGGGGGCCAGCAATGCTGATGCCCGTCACACGATTCTTTCTCCCCTGGGCTCAGCTACGGAATTTAAATACACGACCAACTGCTTCTCAAACCTTGGGCAGAGACCAGACCAGCAACCATTTCACAGTCTTACTATGGGATGAGCAAAAAAAAAAAAAAAAAAAAAAAAAAAGGAAAAGTCTTTCCCCCTCTCCTCAGGGAAGCAAACCCATTCCGCGTCTTGTGCACCCCGGAGGCCATGGATGGGACCAGCCAATCCTGATGCTCGCCGCTGGCCATTCTGGGAGTCAAGAACAGGATCGGTTCTAGGAGCAAATTCTAGAAAGGTTTAAGAAAGTAGATCCATTTTCTTCCCCTCCTTCAGCTCAGGGAATTCACGTTCCCTTGCACAAAAGGAAGAATGGTGAACAGGGTCACTTTCTACCTGGAGAGCCGAGTCTTACCTTCTCCCAAACTGTCTCTTACTTTGTTAAAACCTCACGTTCCTTAGAAATGTGCTCTTACCTAATAAGCCAGCAATCTCTTCAATGTGAGACTTCTTCAGGATCTTGACTTGCGTGCTTTTCACTCGAATTCTGCAGGGACAGAAACAACCGTTATACGCCACCAGCCAAGGCCAGGAAGACATTTTCAAACATGTTTTTCTTTAGATGACAAAGAAATTAGATTCATTTTCTTCCTTCTCAACCTCCCACTTAAACCAGAAGTCACAGCCGACTAGGAATTCACGTGCCTGAGGTTAGAGGCAGGAAGGACCCTGGCGAATGTGATTTTTTTTCTTTTTCCCTTTTAAGACAGAAAAGGTTGGCTGGATTTAACAGTAAAAATGAATTCAAATTGTGACTTTTGTGAGGCAAATCCTACTTTCAACTGCACAAATACCTCCTTTGTTAGATTTTCAGAGTAGATGATAATGTCACTAAAAGCTGTTTACAGCCCAGCAGGTGTGTTTTAGTTTAAAAGGATGTGCTTCCCTTTTCAACTCGAGTATTCAATTACCTTCCCAGCCGCAGGGCGAATGCGAGCTGGGGACTAAGCGAGCTTAGGAGGCAGCTCTGAAGAAAGAGGGACGGGGACCCAGGGAAATTGTAACTGGAGCTGACTTGGTTTGCGTCTCTATTTAGAGTTGGGAATTCTTCCATTAGACATACCCGTACCATCATCATACACGATCCGGGCATCTTAATCATTCTAAATGATCTTATGTCCTCCCATCACTGGATAATCAAAAGCAGAACAGTAATGTGCTGCCACATCGTCTATTCGCCTTTTGAAAGCTAAATAACAGTTTCTTATTAGAGGAACAGGCCCAAACATCAAATATTTCAAAATTGATAGGCCTGTCACACAAGCTTCTAAAAAAAGACACACAAATAAAGCTGGGGGAAGGAAATATCCCTATCTGAACCCCAACGAGAGTTTACCTTGTATGTAATTTATATTTATTCCATTTTTGTACTAATTTCTCTGGAGATCACACAGAATGCCTCCTATAGATCTTCAATTTCCAAATTTACATAAAATAAAATCAGCTGTTTTCCTCTTACGGTTATTATGAGCATTAATAGTTACAAAAACTAAAGAGTTAATAAGGCCTTAAGAGTGGACTTCGCTTTTTTTCAGGGTGAGGGGACTGGGGGTGGTATCAGAAATCCCATATAGAAGAAAAAAGTAGTATTACAAAAACACAACACTTAACATTTTGTCTACGGAGAGTATTTGAACATTTAGAAAACATTCCTTTTTTCTCTTATCTTTTGTTGACGCCTTAGGTCTGGCCAAAACCTATGTTTAAAAAAAAAAAAGATCCTTTTATTAAGATACAACAAACAGTTGACACAAAGTAAGAAGCAGTGGCAACATTAATACAAATGTAACAGATCATTGTTAAAGCACACAACCACAGGACTTCAGAGATATTCTGTCTAATCCCAGTTATTTTGCAGGTGGGGAAACTGAGGCACAAGAGGTCAGTGGCAAACCCAGACAAGGACCTGGGGTTTTGCCTTGTGGTTCAGCACTCCTCCTCCTGCGCCGCTGGACCGTCTCCCCGACAGACTCCCATTATTTACCATCACAGGGCTCCTTGCCAGAGAGTTCCTTGAGTTACAGCCTTACATGCCTTTTTATAACTGACTCTGTGAATTTTTTTTCAGTGTGGAGGAAAAAAAGACACTTCTGGAAGCGTAACCTGCAAGCACTCGACCAAAACCCCATTAAATGGGGAATGAGAATCAGAGCCAACAGATCCGAGCGCCAACTGTTCAGGCTCAATTATTTCACTGAAGCAACTCCTAGGTATCTCCTGATAAAGATTTTACTTGTCACCCGAAAGTCATTTCTAATTCCTGAAATTACAGAATAATAGCTGTCACCTTTGCAGGCCATGATCGCTTTTTCCATCTGCACAGGACATACTTGGCATCCGTCATGATTTAAACTCATGTGGCAAGCGGGAATGATTTGGCACAAACAAAGTACTTGAAGGTCTGGCGCGCTGTGCCCTGCAACGAAATTTGCACGGTGGTTTATAACATCGTTTGCTGGCGCCGGGAGCGCAGAGGCAGCCCTCAAGGGCAAAGGTGAGCAGGGCTTAGCCTCAAGTAGATGGTTCAATTCCGTCATCTTGCGCTGAGATGCTTGATGCCAAAAGGAAATGACTGGCCTCGGTACCTCGGGAGGTGCCCGGATTTTTTTCATAAATAAAATACAGCCAGATGCCCTCCCCACGGTGTTGTCTATATTATTTTTAAAAGGCTCCTGAATAAATCACCTCTGTGCTGAGGCCTGCCTCTGACCCCAGCACAAGAGGCGCTTGCGACTAAACAATTGGAGTTCACAGCCCTCCCCCGTCGGCAGTTCCCAGTTGACCACCGAGCAGAGAAATAAAATCGGAGGACAGCTAGGCTGCCATGTCCCTGAAAGGCCGGGGCAGCTGCAGACCGTCCACTCCAGCAACGGGAAAGACCAGCCTGGCTGTCGACAGGAGCGGAGAGGACGTGGAGGGGCTCCTTTGTGCAAAGGGGGGTTCACCACAGCAACACAGGGGGGTTCAGTAGCAGAGGAGGGGGTTCAGTCAGCAGAGGAGGGGGTTCAGTCAGCAGAGGAGGGGGTTCAGGCAGCAGAGGGGGGTTCAGGCAGC
>CM053548.1:13250625-13307997 GCA_028646465.1 Rhinoceros unicornis
CCGGGGGGGTTCAGGCAGCAGAGGAGGGGGTTCAGGCAACAAAGAGGGCGGTTCAGGCAACAGAGAGGGCGGTTCAGGCAGCAGAGAGGGCGGTTCAGGCAGCAGAGGGGGGTTCAGAGAACAGTCTAGCAGAAAAAGGGATTCAGGCGGCAAAGCAAGGGGTTCAATCAGCAGAGGAGGGGGTTCAGTCACAGAAGCGACGGTTCGGACAGCAAAGGGGGGTTCAGCACAGAGGAGCGGGTTCCCGCGGCGGCGCGGGCCAGCGCCCCGGGGGAGCCTCTTTCGGCGTTCGCCCCTCCCCCACGGCCCCGCCGCCTCAGCCTCCGGCCTGGGCGACCGCCGGGCTCACAGGACGCCGGGCCGCCCAGCGCGGCGCCCCCGAGCCCGGCGCGCACGGAGAGGAGGCCGCGGCTGCCCAACGGCGGCCGCACCCGCGCCGCCCCAGCTGCCCGCGCCCCCGCTCACCGCCTCCACCACCGCCGCCGCCTCCTCCGCCGCCGCCGCCGCTCCCCGCGGGCCGGGGGCGGGGCCAGCCTCGCGGCGCCGCCAAGCCCCGCCCCTGCCGCCGACCAATGCGGCGCGCGCGCTCGCGCCGAGGCCCCGCCCCTTCCGCCCGATGGGGTGCAAGGCTGACTGACTGACGGGCGGGCGCGAGGCGGGCGGGCGCTGACTGACTGACTGACTGACGGGCGGGCGGGCGCAGACTGACTGACTGACTGACGGGTGGGCGCGAGGCGGGCGGGCGCGAGGCGGGCCGGCGCAGACTGACTGACGGGCGGGCAGGCGCAGACTGACTGACGGGCGGCCGCGAGGCTGGCGGGGGCGAGGCGGTCGCGAACAGACTGACTTGCGGGCGGGCGCAGATTGACTGGCGGGCGGCCGGGCTCAGACTGACTGACTGACTGACGGGCGGGCGGACGCAGACTGCTTGACTGACGGGCGGTCGCGAGCAGACTGACTGGCGGGCGGCCGGGCTCAGACTGATTGACTGACTGACGGGCGGGCGGACGCAGACTGCTTGACTGACGGGCGGTCGCGAGCAGACTGACTGGCGGGCGGCCGGGCTCAGACTGACTGACTGACTGACTGACGTCGGGGGCGAGGCGGGCGGGCGCAGAATGACTGACGGGCGGGCGCGAGGCGGTGGCGAGTTGGCTGGCTGACTGACTGACTGACTGACTGACCTACGGGCGCCGGCGGGCGGCTCGAGGCAGGCTGGCTGCCGACCTCCGCGCGCGAATCTGTGAGTGGGTTTGGCCCCAGTTCTCTCTGTAAACCCGCCTCCCTCGTCTGCTGCCTCCTGCTGCTGCCTCCTGCTTCTGCCTCTAGTCAGACCCGCGCGGCTTGGTGCAGACGCTGAGGGAACCTTCGAGATCTTTCCGGAACCTTCGAGATCCTGAGGCGTCCAGGTGAAGAAGTGATCCCCGCCTCACCCCCGAGCGCCGGCCCGAGTTCAGGGCCCTGAAACGGGCGTGCATCTGCACGTGTCCCTGTGCTCCGTTCGGTCCCCAGGGCAGCAGGTACCCCGTGAGGGTGTGGTCGAAGGGCCCCCTGGCCTCTCTTCTTCTTAACATAATTGTCGCGATGATGTCCCTTTTTGCTGAGACCCAGGTGACATGTGCCGCCCTCTTGGTTTCAGGTGTGCCACACAACGACCCGCTCTCTGAGGTGTCTTCTGTCACCTGCCCACGTGGTTCAGCGCTGCTCCAACAGGGTCGTAGTGGACACGTCCTGTCAGGTGGACACGAATCGAGGGGGTTAGTGCCTCTCGCTTCCCCATGCGTCCTCAGGCCTGCCCCCGAGGCCCTTGTCTGCCTGGCCCTGGCGCGGCTGGGACCCGTGCCTCTTGTTCCCTGAGTGTCGTGTGTCGCATGGCGGGTCCCAGGCCGTCCCTGGCCACCCAGGAAGCTCCCGTGGGCGGGCCTGGCAGTCTGGCCTGTTCACCCGCCGTTGCCGTCCTGCTAGCAAGGGCGAGGTGGGCGAGGTCCCCGGTGTGTCCCCTCCGTCCTGATCGCGGCCTCGGATGGAACCCGCGTGGAGTCGCTCCGAGGCTGTTGGGATGTGGCAGGCGAGTCGTCTGAGCCCTGGGTCGCCGTGGATCTGTGGCTCGCCAGGTGCGCGGCACGCCTTCGTCTCCGCTGGAGTTCGTGGTCTGGTGACACTCACCGCACTTTCCGCCCATCATGGAGTCAACAGAGAGAAGGAAAGCAGCCGGCCTGGCCCTGGCCCTGGCGGGGGCTGAGATGGACCATCGTCGCGCGGGGCTGCCGGGAAACGTGAAGTGGTACCCTTCTGACAAGCGACTTGATGTTACCTGTCAGATGCCTCGTGAACGTCTCACACCCTCAGCCCGCCATTTCCACTGCAAGGCTTTCTCATGGGGTGTAATCAGATGGCACAGACGGACGTGCCGCCACGTTTTCTGCCGTCTTATTTATCTCCTGGAAAAGATGGCGAGTCCCCTAGATGGCCAACAGCAGAGGTGTGGTTAGCTACAAGAGGATGGAAACCGTTTCTCTACACGTGTTAAGTAACGACAGAAATGCCTCTGATACGTTTCCAGGAGAAGGGGCAGAGTTTTAGTTAAAGCCGTACCAGACTTGCGAGGAGGCCGGATCCTGTTGAGGGGTGGCCTCTCGGCGGCTCCGCCCGTCATTGGTGCGGCTTGCGAAGTCGACCCTTTCGCGCACCGTGAGTCCCAATGATTTGGGATGTATATTTATTCTTTAAACAAATATTTGAGTGACTTTGGTGACAGGCACTGGGTGTACAATGGTGAGGAAAACGGCACTCAGAGAACTCACGGCCTGATGGAGAAGACGTTTAATAAAATAGCGGCTAACGTGGAAGTGCTTTATAATGATTAACTCTCTTCAGTGTAAGAGCCCTAACGGGTCAGTGTGATAATTAGCCCCGTTGTTTTGGTTGTCACCACACAACAAAGCACCGCAAAGCCCGTTAGCCACAGCACCAGGTTTGCTTGCTCACAGCTGAGCGGTCTGGGCTCCGTGCTGCTGCTGGCCTTGCCGGCGACCAGCTGTGTGCACGCAGCTGGCGGGTCAGCTGGAGCCCGGGCAGTCGGGCTGGGTCTCTCCACGTGGCCTCTGCACTTGCTCCCGCCAGCGGGGTAGCGGACTTCTTACGTGGCCGCTCAAGTTTCCCAAGGGCACAGCGGTGGACGCTGCCAGGCCTTCGTCAGGCGCAGGCTGGGGACCGGCACAGCCGGCTTTATTCTCTTGGTGAGGGCGAGTCACGGAGCCAGCTCAGATATGAGGGAGAGGATTAGACCACGTGGATTAGCGGATTAGAAGACGTGATTCGCTGGGGGCCACCACACCCGTCTTACAGACAAGGAAACCGAGATGGAAGAACGTTAAGTCGCTTGTCCAAGCCAGAGCCAAGATTTGGAACAGGGAGTCCAGCTCCAAAGCCCAGACTGTGAACCACGACACCATCAATAAATCCTGACGAAGTTAATACAGGAGAAGCGCAGGGAGCTACGAGAATAACAGACAGCCTTATCTGGAGGGGGAGGAATCAACAAATGACATTTAACCCTAAATCCTGATGTCTGAGTGGGCGAGGGGCTGGGAGAGAGCTTTCAGAGCTTAGGGACCTGTGCAAAGGCCCTGGGGTGGTGAGTAGTACGGAGAGGTCCCTTGTACCCGTCACCCAGCTTCCCCCAATGGTTATATCTATGTTATAGAATACAGTAGGTTATATCCTACTATAGTGTAATATCAAAACCAGGACATTGACGTGGTTACGGTGTGTGTGTGACTTCTGTGCCATTGTGTCACATGTGTAGATTTGAGTACCCACCACCCCAATCAAGACACAGGGCGTTTCCACCACCACAAAGATCTCCCTCCAGATGTCCCTGTTAGTCTCCACCACTCACCCCACCATCTCCCTAACCCAAGCAACCACGTGTCTGTTCTCCATCTCTGTAGTTCTGCCACTTTGAGAATGTTCTATAGATCTGACAGCAGGCAGCCTTTGGAGATCGGCTTCTCCACTCAGCACGATACCCTCAGACGCAGCCAAGTTCCCGCACGTATCAGGAGCGCCTTCCTTTGACTGCCGAGAGCTAGCCCACGGTGGCGAGTCCCAGGATCATCTCCCTGTCTTAAGGTCCCTCACCTCAGTCCATCTGCAGAGTCCTCTTTGCCATGGAATGTGACATACAGCATTTCCGGGGAGGAGCGTGTGGACGTCTCTGGGGCCCATCTGCCCACTGCAGGGGGTCACAGGGGAGTGGAAGGCATGATCTAGACACTGAATGTACCATGTCTGCCCCACATCCCACGGGTCCAAACATACCCACACGGCTATACCTTGTTGCAGGCAGGCTGGAAAGTTGTCTCTGTTCCAGGGGCCATGTGCCCAGTCATAAATGGAGTTCAACTCCCCGGGGGAGAAGGATATCGGAGGACAGCAGCAAACCCTGTCACAACAGAACCCGTCCACACCTCGCCCCATGGGTGGTTGAGAGGATTCACTGGGTCCTCCCCTGTGAGTGTCTCTCACGGTGCCTGGCACCCCACAGCGGGGGCTCTGGTGGGCACAGCGGGGTTCATTTCAGGAGGCAGGTGCTGTGGGGCGGACAGAAGACCTGAGTATTCAGGTCAGCTCTGCTCCTTGCGCTCGTCGCCCGTGTCTTAGTTTGCCCGCTGTGAAGTGGGGAGACGGCGCCAGGCATCAAGCTGTGCCGTCTCCTGGATCTTCCCGTGTGTTCCCACTGCTGCTTCCCGTAGCCCTTCTCAGAGTGGTCAAGGAGGTGGCATGTCTGCTCCCTGCCCAGCCGGGGGGGGCAGGGGTCTTCCCCCCGATGTCTGTGGTGCGTGGAGCCCAGGGGCGGGTTCCTGAAGAGTTGACGGGGGAGTGATGGAGTGAGTGATGGAGTAGACAGAGGCCTCCCCGTGGGGCTGCCCTGTGATGGTGCAGGGAAGCACTGTGTAGACCAGAGCAGAGTTTTGGATACTCGGGACCCTTATCTGTAACATGTAAAATAGAGGGAAGGCTGGCGCTGTGACCCTGGGGAGCCGAGAACAAACCCCAAAGAAAAAGGCACCCCCATGTCCCAAATCACTCCTGCCGAGACCTCAGGTGCCAACAGCCAGCAGCCACACCCCCAGCTCTCGTCCCACGGGCCTCCTGTCGGCTGATCCCGGTCTGGTCTCCCACCTGCTCTCAGTGTCTCTGACCATGTGGCAGGCAGAATCCTAAGAGAGTCCCCGATGGCTCACACCCTCTCCCCCCTTGGGTGTGAACCTGAGATGTAATGGGTGTCACGTCCCTGATTATATTTTATGGCAAAGGTGAATGGATTTTCCAGATGGAATCAAGGTTCTTAATCAGGTGACCTTTAGTTAATCAAAAGGGTAATTATTCTGAGTGGGCCTGACCCAATCAGAGGAGCCCTTTAGAGGAGGGACTGGGGTCCTCCTGAGGCCACAGAGGCTCTCCTGTGGGCCTCGGAGAAGCAGGATGCCACGAGCTATGCAGCTGCCAGGGAAGGAATTCTGCCAGCAACCTTGTGAGCTTGGAAGAGGCCCCAGCTTCCGATGCGACACGTGGATCGCCGCGGTGGGAGACCCCGGGCAGAGGACCCAGCCAGTGTGCCGGGCCCCTGACCCACAGAAACTTTAAGATGGGTGCTGTTTTAAGCTGCTAAGTTTGTGATAACTTGATACGTCGCAGCAGAAAACAGATACACGGGCGTCCCTTCGTCCACTGTGGTGGAACCACCACGTTCCCTCTCCCACCTTCCTCGATTTCCGTCTTCGTGCTCTCTCCGCCACCTCGCCCTCCAATGGCCCAGCTCAATTTCTGCTCTTTTGTGAAACCCGCTGAGCCCACAGCTGGTCTGCGCCTAAATCGTGGTGGCCGCTGGCACCGTGCCATCTGTTTAGTTCTCTCTCCTTCACGGGGCACGTGGTGACCTGCACTTCCTGCCCCACTCAACGCAGACGTGGCCGTGGCACGCACTCCAGCAGATGGAACTTGAGCAAGGCGCCGGGGCCAGCATGCATTTCCCCTCGTCCCCTTCCCGTCCGCCCAGGGACCAGCTCTGCCCCTGATGCTGGCTGCCCTGTCGGCCTGGTCCAAGCGTAAGGAGGATGGTGATGGACAGCCCGGCCCCACCAACTGCCGTGTGGCTGCGGCATGAGTCCCCTGTGGCTGCTGTAACAGAGTACTGCAAGCTGCTGGCTCCAAACAACAGATATTTATGATCTCGCGGTTCTGGAGAAGTCTGAGTTCTAGGTGTGGGCAGGGCTGGTTCCTTCTGGGGCTCTGGCAGTCCTGGGCTCGTGGGCACATCCTCCCCTCTCTGCCTCTGTCTTCACGTGGGCAGCCTTCTTCTCCGTGTCTGTGTCTCCTCCTCCTACATGGACACTAGTCCTTGCATGAGGGCCGTCCTCCTCCCGGACAACCTCATCTCAACTACTGACATCTGCGGAGACCCTATTTCCAAGGTCCCGTTCTGAGGTTCCAGGTGGACGTGAATTTGGGGGGACACCTTTCAGTCCGGTCCAGCCGGTGGAGGGGAGACGTAAACCCTCGTTGTTGCTAGTCCTGAGCTGCGGGGTGCTTGTCGCTGCAGCGGTGCCTCGCACAGTCTTGCTGCTGCACGCTGTAATGTAATTATTTGTCTGCGTACTCGTCTTCCCCCAGACGCTGACCTCCTGCAGATGAGAGACTGCGCGTCATCCGTTACTGTGTCGTAGAGGATGGGGAAAAATTAATTTTACCAGCTGGCACCAGAATTCGTCTTAGAGATGCAACTGGGCTTGTTTAGGAAAATACCTTAATTAGTACTCGGGGACGGGAAGGGAGGCCCTGGGGGCCTGAGTTGAAAAGGCCACAGACAGTCGGCTAAACTCCTCTGCGGGAGGAACGAGCTGCAGTCGGGGAGGAGACGGAGAGGAGCGGGAGCCGGGGGACCCACGGAGACCAGGAGACAGAGAGACGGCTCGAGACAAAGGCAGAGCAGAGAGGGGGCAGGGACCCCGACGGCCTATTCATGGGCCCCTGTGCCGGGAAGCTGTCTCGGCCAGACCCTCCCTGAGCTGGATGGGCTCAGCTAAAGCAGGAAACGGGCCCGCACAGCCCAGAGCCTGCCAGCCAGCCAGAGCCGGGCACCCAGGTGCCCCGGCCAGCCCCAGGAGGTGTGCAGTGCAGCCGTGTCCACACGGGGATGAATGTTAAGGTGATTATCAGAAGATGCCTGCAATTCTCGAGAAACCCACAGGGAACCACGCAATGAACTGAAACAACAAAACTCTAAGTGGTGCTCAGGTCAGTGTAGAAGCGAGGCCCATAGACTCGGCCTAGCCAGGACGTCGTGCAGACATGGACGGTGGACGTGGGGCCGTCGTAGGAGGGGTCGGGGGGTTCCGTCATGTTCCTTCCCTATGTTTGGTTACCTTGGGCCTGCATTATTTCTATTATTGTTAAAAAAAAAAATAACCGAGAAAGTAAAATATTTTAAAACCATCTATGTAATGCTAGCCCTTCCCTGATCTGGGACCAGCTCTCTCCAGGCCCCAGGGGTCTTCTGGTGCCACCAAACTAACCTCTCTGCGCCAACGGCGTTGACCCCCTTCCCCACGGCTGCCCCACTACCAGCTCTCCCGGGCACCCAGGCTCCTAACTTGGCCTTCAGGGCTCGTCGATGGCTTCGCTGACGGCTGGGGAGGAGCCGTGCACCCCTCTTCTCTGCGCTGACCCCATCGTGGCCCTGACTGGCTTTAACGCCACAGAGCGGGGTCCCCCCAGCACTGCAGACATCAGGGCCAGGTCACTCTCTGTGGGCGGCCGTGCTGGGCACTGTGGGGGGTTGAGCAGCCTCCCTGGCCCCCACCCACTTAATGCCCCAGTTGTGACAACCTCAGATGTCCCCAGACGTGGCCCAGTGTCCCAGGGGAGCAGAATCACCCCGGGTGAGGCCCACGGACACAGACTAATTGCATCCCGCCATCATTCCTGGAAGTAGCCGTGCTGGGTCAGCCCGCTCCCTGGAGTGTCCCGGGCACGAGCTCGGAGCCTGCACCCCGTGTGGGCTCCGCACTGGCGTATGGACGGATGAGAGACAGACAACCCCACAGCAGGCAGATTTCCCACCTGCTGGTCAGGACTGCCTGGGCCGCAGCGGGAGGAGGGGAGAGCCCGGGGGTCGGGTGGTGCCTCCCTGCGCCTCCATCACCTGCTGGCACCATCAGCCCGCCCCCTCTTTCTCCCTCGACCATCTCCTGGCATCCAAATCTGATTTTGGCAAACAGAGCTTGGTTTTCCTTTTTACGCAAAACATTCCTTCCTGAGAACCAAGACCTGTCCAGCCTCAGTGTCCACTCATTTGCGTCTGGCGGGGTTATTCCTTACGGGGCTCGCGACTGGGTGCCGTCCACAGGGGCTATCCCTCCACGGGACCAGCGCATCTCAGATGAGGTGCTGACAGGGCGACAGCCTGGGGGGCCTGGCTCGCATTTCAGCAAAGAACACACATCACCTCTTTGTCACTTTCCTAGGGTCCCCGTCACAGGGTGCCACAAACAGACATTTATTCTCCCCCAGTTGGCCAGAAATCAAAACTCAAGGTGTGGCAGGGCCGCGCTCCCTCTGGGGGCTCCAGGGGAGGGTCCTTCCTGCCTCTCCCAGCTTCTGGGGGCTCCAGGCATCCTTGGGGGTTCCTCGGCTTGTGGCCCCATCACTCCAGTCTCTGCCTCTGTCTTCACACAGCTGCCTTCTCTCTGTGTCTCTGTGTCCAAATTTCCCTTATCTTATAAGGACACCAGTCAACAGACTTAGAGCCCACCGTACTCCATTACAACCTCATCTTAACTAATCACTTCTGGAAAGACCCTATTTCCAAATAAGGTCACATTCCCTGGTTCCTGGGGACTAGGACTTCAACATAACTTTTTGGGAGACGCAATTCAACCCATAACGATATCACGAGTTCCTCGCTGAGTCACTTCTAGTCCCGTGTCATTAGCAGTGGCCTTATAGATTAGGGTTTGCGGATAAAATACAGGATTAAATTATTAGATATGTATTATATAGAAATTATTAGATACATAATATATACATAATGAATACAAATTAGATATATAGTTAGATACATAGTAATTTTGTGTAAGTACATCTCAACCATTGCATTCTAAAAAAATGTTTGTGTATATAAAATTTAAAGGTAACTGGGTGTTCTGTACTTTTATTTGCTAAATCTCGCAACTCTGTTAATTGATTGGATTTATAGAGTGTTTTCTCCAAAGAGGCCTTGGGTGGGGACATCAAACCTACACGTGGAATTAGGAACATTACTTTGATTTCACCATTTCTGCAAAGACATTTGGCAGGTGCCACAGGGGTCTTGTCTTGATCAATAGGGAAGCTTTCAACAGGTTGTGTGAGTGTGTGTGCACAGCTTCCAGAAACAGAGGAAAACTGGATATGAGATATATTTTTAAAAACAGATGTTGGCTGCCCTTTTTTTTTAATCAAACGTTTAAAACTAATTTTGTTGAAATTTGAAGAAATGTTAAGTGGGCTTGCGCTGTTATAATTCGCATACCATACAACTCACCCACTTGAAGTGTGCAATTCGCTGACTTTCAGTATATTCACAAAGTTGTACAACTATTATTACAATCAAATTTAGGACATTCTCATCACCCCAAAAGCAACGCCATCCCTATTAGCAGTCACCCCATCCCCCTCCCCAGCCCATGGCAACCCCTAACCCACTTTCTGTCTGTGGATGTGCCTGTTCTGGACATTTCACATCAATGGACTCACACACCGTGTGGCCATCTGTGTCTGGTTCTCTCACTGAGCATCGTGTGTTCAAGGTCCATCCATGGCGTAGCTGTGTCAGGGCCTCACTCCTCTTCATGGCTGCATCATGTTCCAGTATGGGGTGTGGCAGGCTACATAATGCACCCCAAAAGATATCCATGTCCTAATCCCTAGAGCCTGTGAATGTTATCTTATGTGGCAAAAAGGGAACTTGCAGGTGTGATTAAGTCAAGGATCTTGAGATGGGAGACGATCCTAGATTGTCCAGGTGGCGTTAAATGTCACCACAGGTGTCCTTGTAAGAGGGAGGCAGGGACACTTGACACCCTCAGGAGAGGAGACGTGGAGACGGAGGCAGAGACTGGAAGGAGGCGGCCACAAGGACTGTCTGGGGCCACCGGAAGCTGGAAGAGGCGGGAAGGACCCTCCCCTGGAGCCTCTGGAGGGAGCGCCGCCCTGCTGGCACCTTGATTTCGACCGAGTGAAAATGACTGGGGACTTCTGGCCTCCAGAACTGTGCGAGAATAGATTGAGGTTGTTTAATTGCCCAGTTTGTGGTGATTGGTTTCAGGAACTGTTAAGAGCTGAATTGTGTCCCCTCAAAATTCCTGTGTTGAAGCCCTGACCTCCAGGACCACAGAGTATGACTGTATTTGGAAATTGGGTCTTTAAAGAGGTTTTTAAGGTAAAATGAGGCCCTCAGCGTGGGCCCTAATCCCATCTGCCTGGGGTTTTTTAAGAAGAGGAGATGAGGACACAGACACACACAGAGGGATGGCCATGTGAGGACACAGGGAGGAGACAGCCGCCTACACGCCAAGGAGAGAGGCCTCAGAGGGAACCAGCCCTGCTCACACTTGGGTCTGGGACCTCCAGCCGCCAGCACTGGGAGAGAACCAGTGTCTGTTTTTTAAGCCCCCGGTCCATGGGGTTACGTTCTGGCAACCCAAGCAGACTAATACAGCAGCCTGCGGTGGCTAAAACCAACGTATTCTTTTGTCCCTGCTGCCACTCGGCCTCCCCTCGCCTGGAGTCCTTGTCCCCAGGCCGTTCCCATTCAGCGCTCCAGAGACTATGCCCCTGGTCTCCGGGGGACACCGTGCACACGCACAGTCCTGCAGTCCACCCTCTGCTGACCTGGTGGGAGCGGAGCTGCAGGCGCGGAGGGTGGCCCTCCCACGCCTCCCTGGGACACGGCCCGTCCACCGCAGCCAGCCTGCGCTCCACCGACGGCCCTGCTCTGCGCTCGCGGTGGCCACACTTCCTCTCCGTCCAGGCGGCTTTGCCTGCGTCTGGGGAGAGGAGAGCAGGAGACAACGTGGCCTTCCTCGTCACCTGGACCTGGAACTCCATCAACATTCCTTACATTGGAGCCACCACGAGACATGCTGCGTTAGGGGGACAGTGTCCCCCAAATGCGGAAGGACACAAATGCCGGGTGGCCTCCAGGCTTGTCCCGAGGGCCTCTGGGGGCCGTGTTCCCACCTGCGGTGACAGCGCCAGGTGGCAGATCTTAAAACAGCAACTGGGGAACGGGGTCAGCTGCACAGGAGGGAGGGAGCCTCCTGAATTGGGCGGGGTTCAGGGGGGACGGAGATGTTAGCTAGGCATTCACCTGTTAAATGATGCAAAAATAAACTCACCTTAAAAATTATACCTGTTTATAGAGTCTCAGTTTTGCAAGATGAAAAAATTCTGGAGATGTATAGCAGTGTCAATATACTTAACACTCCTGAACTGGGCACTTAAAAATGCTTAAGATGGCAAATCTATGTTATGTGTATTTTACTGAAATTAAAAAGATTATTCCTTGGGGCCGGCCCGGTGGCGCAAGTGGTTAAGTGCGCGCGCTCCGCTGCGGCGGCCCGGGCTTCGCCGGTTCGGATCCCGGGCGCTCACTGACACACTGCTTGTCAAGCCATGCTGTGGCGGCGTCCCATATAAAGTAGAGGAAGATGGGCATGGATGTTAGCCCAGGGCCAGTCTTCCTCAGCAAAAAAAAAAAAAAAAAGTAAAAAGATTATTCCATTTAAAAAAAATTACACTGGTGAGTCAACCAGCTATCGCTGGCCTTGAAGATACGAGTGTGTCACCAGCCAAGGAAGGTGGGCACCTCTAGAAGTTGGAGCTTCCAGAAGGATCAGCCCTGCCCACACCTGGATTTTAGCCTCAGGAGACCTGCGTCAGACTTCTGACCTCCAGCATGTCAAAGAATAAATGTGTATTGTTTTTTTTTTTTATTAAATTTTTTTTTCCCCCAAAGCCCCAGTAGATAGTTGTATGTCATAGTTGCACAGCCTCCTAGTTGCTGTATGTGGGACGCAGCCTCAGCATGGCTGGAGAAGTGGTGCGTCGGTGCGCGCCCGGGATCCGAACCCGAGTCGCCAGCAGCGGAGTGCACGCACTTAACCGCTAAGCCACGGGGCCGGCCCAATGTGCATTGTCTTAAGACATTAAAAATATTATACCTGTGGACGTTGGAATAAGAAGAAAACTATCCAAACTTTCTCATAATTCCCATTTTATGTACTTGTGATTCACCTTTGTAAATACTGAAAAGACTAAACATGGTGATACTATTAAGAACACAGTTCAAAAACACGTCATACCACCTCACACCCATTGGGATGGCAACTATCAAGAAAAAAAACAGAAAATAACTGGTGTTGGCGAGGACGTGGAGAAATTGGAAGCCTTGTGCACCGCTGGTGGGAATGTAAAACGGTGCAGCTGCTCTGGAGAACAGTTTGGGAGTTCCCCAAAAAGTTGAACATAGAATGACCATATGATCCAACAATCCCACCTCTGGGTATAGACCCAAAAGAAATGAGAGCAGGTTCTCAAAAAGATATCTGCACACCCAGATTCACAGCAGCATTATTCACGGTAGATGAAAGGTGGAAACACCCCAAGCGTGCATGGACGGATGATGGACACACACAGTGTGGTCCATCCACACAATGGAATATTACTCAGCCATGAAAAGGAAGGAGATTCTGACACCTGCTCCAACGTGGATGGACCTTGAGGACGTGATGCTCAGTGACATGAGCCAGACACAGAAGGACAGACACTGTGTGATCCCCTCACAGGAGGCCCCTAGAGGAGTCACATCCACAGAGACAGAAAGTAGACGGTGGGGGGGCCAGGGGCTGGGGGAGGGGATGGGGGTCAGTGTCTCATGGGGACAGAGTCTCAGTTTGGGAAGATGGAAAGTTCTGGAGACGGATGGTGGGGATGGGTGCACAACAGTGTGAATGTGCTTCATGCCACTGAGCTGTGCACTTAAAATGGTGAGGATGGTGAATTTTGTTGCGCACATTAAAAAAATTTTTGTTGAAAAACCCCACCCCGGGCCGGCCACGTGGCGTAGCGGTTAAGTGCGCGGGCTCCGCTTTGGCGGCCCAGGGTTTGCAGGTTCGGATCCCAGGTGCGCACTGACGCGCTGCTTCTCAGGCCATGCTGTGGCGGCGTCCCATGTAAAGTGGAGGAAGATGGGCACAGATGTTAGCCCAGGGCCAGTCTTCCTCAGGAAAAAGAGGAGGATTGGCATGGATGTTAGCTCAGGGCTGATCTTCCTCACAAAAAAAATAAATAAATAAAAACCCATCCCTACAAGCGAGCGTTTCCCATACCGTGTGGGACGTTTCCTGAAGTGTTCGCTGTCCGCATCAGAGGGTGACAGACACCCCGCCGGGAACGTGACCCCCCGCCAGCCTCCTCCACTTGTCCTCGGAGCCACCGCGTCCTCCACTCGGCTGAGACCCGCCGTCCGAGACCAGGAGAGGGCGGCGCGCTGCAGTGTCTCTTCAACAAAGAGTCAAGGATTAGGCCCCGTTGAGTTTCCATCCTGTTTGCCTTTGATTTTTTTTAAAAAGCCTTTCATTTCCACTATTAGGCATTTCGGGGCAGCCCGCGCGGTGCCATCTGCATTTCAAACAGGCGCCGCTGCGAGGATTTGTTTTCGTCCTTCTTTCTGCTTCCTTGTTCTTCTCCCAGACGTCGGTAATCTACAACCGTCTTTTATTTGTTTTCTTCAAGGTCCTCTATCGTATCATCTCTCATTGTTCCCAGGCAGTAACTTTCCTCTTTCTCAAACTCTCACACACGAACGCGCACGTCCCGCACGCCCACCCCTGCCAGGCCCCCACCCCGGGGTCCCAGGGAGCGCCCACCTGGCACCGAGGACCCACATGTCGCAGGGGTGCCCAACCCTGTTTTGATTCCGTCCGGGACACACTGAGTGGAAATCTGGATTCTGCCTTTCCAAGTGCCCCAGAGCGCCGGCCCCGACTCATGCACCCACGGCTCCGTGGAGATTCCCAGAAGCACTGATGGTGCCCACATTCCGGCTTCTGCCTCCCGGGCTGGACCCCGGCCGTGAACCAAACCCTCTGTGCAGAGTCATATTGATTGTTGCCTTCCTCTCACCGGGGCGGATGCACCTCGGCTCTGCAGTGTGGACTCGAGGTGGATTCAAAGGAACCTTGTTTCTTTCTATTTCTACTTCTCTCACATGGGCAGTTTTTAAAGTTGTGATAAAATACACATAAAATTTACCATCTTAACCATTTTTAAGTGCACAGCTCAGCGGCATGAAGCACACTCACTCTGTTGTGCAACCATCCCCACCATCCGTCTCCAGAACTTTCTCATCTTCCCAAACTGAGACTCTGCCCCATGAAACACTGACTCCCCACCCCTCCCCCAGACACAGGGCATTTTGAAACCTGGGTTCTCCTTTCCGTGTTCTTACGCATCTGCCGTCCAGACAGAACAATTCCATCACGGATCTGGTTCAGAAATGAAAACTGCAGGCGTTTATTTTAGTTGACTCATATTTTATATTCATCGTGGTCCATGGGTCAGCTCGCGATGGGAGCCATAGTGTGTTTACGGTTTTTAACGTTTTGAATCAGGACCACATGAATTCACTTTACAATCTTACTAAAACGACGTGGAAGGCGCTGTCGGGAGGTGTCAGTCTCCCTACCTTCCAGCATTTCATCCTGTGAATGTGAAACTGATCAATAAAAAATAGAAAAAACTCACACCTCCGTGTTAGAGTGATAAAAGCCAGAGAAACAGTCGAATTTCCCAGATGAGGATGAGGATGTCAGGAACAGTAAACACTGTTTACTGGTGGTGGGGTCCCCCGTCTCCCGGGCCGCGTTGGGTCTGTGGAACATCCTCCCATCATTAGGACCCTCTGTCCTCATTAGGGAGGTTCGCACATCAAATGCGACGCTCTGCCTGCACGCAGCCCTTCCAGACGCACGCCGCTCTCTCGGTACGCTAGAGCTGTAAATGTTCCGTAAACACTCCCTTTTTTTCTTAGTTGTCTGAAAATTCTAGACTCTGACACCTGCTTTCAACAGCGCCATACATCAAAATCTAAGGGAGTGACGGAAATGGAAGGAAAAATAATAAAAATAAACTTTTTTTTGGTACAACTTACATTTGGATGTCCCTAAATCAGGGATGTGTGGCTGCTCTCCGCTCGCTCAGTAATTCGCCTTGTCCCCGGAGCACTCGTGGCCAAAAGTGGCTCCCAAGCCTCTCAGGATGAAGGGAGGGCTGGAGGTGGACGGCGTCCTCCTGTAACTTGACCACAGGAGCAGTGATTCGCATCTGCCTGTGTGATGGAATGGTATTGAAACACACACAGATGTATGCGTGTCAGACTGGTGAAAGACTGTACCAACAGCAGGGTCCTGGAGTTGATACTCCAGTATCTAGGTACTCTACTATCTGGGCACTCTGGTGTCTAGTTACTCTAGTATCTAGGTACTCTGATATCCAGGTACTCAGGTATCTAGGTACTCCAGTGTCTAGGTACTCCGGTATCTAGGTACTGCAGTATCTAGGCACTGTAGTATCTAGGGATTTTAGGATCTGGTTACTCTAGTATCTAAGTACTCTAGAATTTGGTTACCCTAGTGTCTAGGTACCCTAGTATCTGGCTACTCTAGGTACGAGATGTTACCACTGGAGGAGGCTGGGTGAAGGGTGCACCGAATCTTCCTGTACATTTCTTTGCACCTTTCAATGACTGTATTTCAAAATAAAAAGTTTAAAACTACATTAAAAAACAAAAATAAAGGAAGTGCTCTGGAAATCAGCTCTCTCCCCAGCCGGCGGGGCCGCACAGTGGACAGAGGCAAGCGGACGCCCGTGTGGCCACACAGCGTGTGGAGGCCTTTGAGCCTCCCACAGCGGGGTGGGGAGTGGGGTGAGGCCGTGGGGACGCCAGCTGGGCCTTCCGCCTGGAGAGCTGCGCTGTTCCTGACTGTGTCTCCCCCACACCCCATTAGCGTCAGGACGAATTCTCCTCTGTCCGGGAGACCTCAGGGGTCTCGGAGCAGCCCAGCTACCCCCCCAGAGGCCCCTCCTGACCTCACCATTCCCAGGACGTCCGCCCCCGCCCAGACACACGAGTGACGAGCTCAGGGGACCCGGCCTGTGGGTGTTCACCGGCGGGGAAGCTTTCGGACCCGTGGGCCCCAGCTCTGCGGGGACAGGAGCCTGTAATGTATTTAAAAACCCTGCAGCACACTGTGTGTTTGCAAACCCATGCCAAGACCAGAGTCACCTGTGCGGAGACAAACGCCCCGTGTCCTTGTGAGCATGAAGGAGAGTGTTAATATTCCACTGGGCAACCGGCGGTTCCGGAAGCAACAGGGAAACGCTGTTCTGAAAACGCAGCCAAGACAGAACCCACAGGACTCCGGGCGAGGGGGGCGACAGCTGTGCCACTCGGGGGGCCCTCGGCTGCCACATCCTCACCTCGTTTTGAGGGCCTGGGAGCTGCAGAGCATGGGGACTGCGGTGCAGCTCCCTGAAGGAGCCCGTCCCATCAGGACGCCGTCTCTCCAGAACCAGGGAAGGACCGGCAGCAGGTGAGGGCCGCTCCAAGCTCCCAGCGGAGATGAAAGGCCCAAGGGTCCTGAGGCCGCTGCGGCAGGACGGTGCCCTCCGAGCGATCACAGCCCTTCCCAGCTCCTAAAAGCGGTGCCAGTTCTCCTGGGTGGAGGAGCCGAGTTGAAAGGAAGCTTTTAAGCGCCGCTCTCGCCTCCTGAAGCCAATGGTCCCGACACAAAGATGCCCCCGGAGGACAGAACTGGAATCTGGACGACCTTGACAAGTTAAAGACGCACTGCAGTGGCGGCAGGGCCTCAAATGTACAAAGAGAAGGCGGTCTAGGGCTTGAATCATGACCCTCAAATTCACCTGGTGGAGTCCCAGCCCCCAAGACCTCAGAAGGTGCCCTGATCTGGAAGAGGGTCTCTGCAGGTGTAATTAGCGCAGATGAGGTCGCACTGGAGTGAGGTGGGCCTGACGCAATATGATGATGCCGTGATAAGAAGGGGACACTTAGACAGAGACCCCAACACAGGGGAACGCTCGGTCAGGGGAGGGTAGGGTAGTGTCCCCCCCCGGCACTGTGACATCAGGGGGTCATCCTGTGAGGGGCCGTCCTGGGCACTGTGGGGGGTTGAACAGCATCCCTGGCCCCCCCCACTCGAAGCCAGGAGCACCCCCAGTGTGACAACCACAGATGTCCCCAGATGTCCCCCAGTGTCCCCTGGGGAGAATCACCCAGTGAGACTCTGCTGTGGGTGAATCTCTATTCAAGGAGTCTCGGCTGAGGCACTGCCTTTTCACGTACAAAGAACATACAATTTCTTTTTTTTTTTTTGAGGAAGATCAGCCCTGAGCTAACATCCGTGCTAATCCTCCTCTTTTTGCTGAGGAAGACCAGCTCTGAGCTAACATCTATTGCCAATCCTCCTCCTTTTTTTTCCCCCCAAAGCCCCCGTAGATAGTTGTGTGTCATAGCTGCACATCCTTCTAGTTGCTGTATGTGGGACGCGGCCTCAGCATGGCCGGAGAAGCAGTGCGTCGGTGCGCGCCCGGGATCCGAACCCGGGCCGCCAGTAGCGGAGCGCGAGCACTTAACCGCTGAGCCACGGGGCCGGCCCTACAATTTCTTTAAAAATTGTCTCAGCGAGAAGCCACCAACTACTCAAAGAAGTATTTCCTTCTGAAATCCAAGAAAGGGCACTTTTTTTTTTAAATGTGAATGACCAAAGCCTTGAGAATTTTTTTTTTAAGGACACAAAAATGTTAATTTTTATTGTCAGATCCTGCGATCTGAGGTTTTCCTTTAATTTTTGTTTCTCAGCGTCTGATTCCTTCTATTCAGAATTCAAACCAGGGCAAAGTAAGCATTTCGTTTAGGATTATGGGTACAGGTAGTGTCCTTTAGTGTGTAAAGGTCATGAAATATGAGTAAAACACACAAAACTCCAAAGCTAAATGATTTTAGAAGACCGAAGAGCCCGTTATCGGCAAAGTGAGATGTGCGAGGGGGTGAGCGTGCCCCGGGACCTCCCCCGGGACCCGGATCCAGGAGAGCAGGAGGCGAGGCCCGAGAAGTTCAAAGAAGAACCTTGGAGACCGGCCCGGGCCAAGGATTCCTCCCTGAACCCCCCACCCCAGCCTGACCGTGAGAAACACAGGAGAGGAGCCCCCGTGGTGGAGGGTCCTACAGACTCCTGCCCCGTCCCCCTCGTGATGGGCGAGGACATCAGGAACAGCTGAGGAACCATCCCAGCCCAGAGGGGTCCAAGGAGACGCGACTCCTGAACCTCGCATGGGGTCCTGATGGGGTCCCGGGACAGAGGACATCAGGGGAAACTAAGGGATCTGAATAAAACATGGACTTCAGTTAGTAACGGAGAATCAGCGTCGGTTCATTAACCATGACAGCTGTGCCCCACTAACGCCAGGGTCGGCCACGTGGACACGGGGCTGGGGGGGCGGCACGTGGGAACTCTGTGCTGTCTTCAGGATTTGATGTAAATCTGAAATCGCTCTAGAATTAAAAACTTATTCAAAAGCAACAAGAAAACTGAGTTGGCCTTGAGAAGTCATCTTGGAGAAGCGAGGACAGGGGGAGCCTAGGTGGAAATGCACCTGCGGGGACCGCACTCGGCCACCCCCGGAGGGCCTCGGGCTGTGTGGCCTCAGGGCACTCCCAGGGAGGCCGGGTCTGGACTGGGTACAGTTCTCCATTTGGGGAGCCCATCAGGCCAGCGCACAGCATTGATAAGGGTGGCACCTTTTCAGTGTCCCCTGCTGTCCGTTGGTGGATCGTTCACACCCGGGGTTGGTTTGCCAGAATGTTCTTTCTTTAGTCCCGACAGAGGAGGACTTTGGCCTCCATGGCAGAGGGCGGTGAGCAGACCCAGCAGTGGGCGTGGGGCAGGGCTGGGTCCAAGGATCCGTGCAGTGTAACCCTTGGGGGCCGTGCCCGCTCACTGTGGCTCTGATCCAGCCATGTCCGTGTGTTTCCCCGTGGAAGGACATCGGGACCTACACACCCACTGTGGATGGCGGTGACTCGGCAGCTTTCTTTCATCTCGACTCGGGTGGGAGTTTGAATGCGTCCAATGAGCATGTCTTACTTCCGCAGTAACAATAAAATAAATATCTGCGTTCCTTTGCTGGGGCTGCCGTAACAGAGCACAGGAACCAGGCAGCTTAAACAACAGAAATAGGTCCTCTCCCAGTCCTGTGTCACAGGGCTGGGTCCTTCTGAGGCCGAGAGGGGGGATCTGTCCCGTGTCTCTCCAGCTTCTGGGGGTCACCAGCAGCCCTTGGCATCCTGTGGCTCATAGACACATCACCCCATCTCTGCCTCTGTCTTCACGTGGCCTCCCTGTGTGTCTGTGACAAATGTCCCCTTTCTATAAGGACACCAGTCACATTGGATTAGGCCCACTCTAATGACATCATCTGAACTTGATTGTATCTTCAAAGACCCTATTTCCAAATAAGGTCACATTCTGAGGTGCTGGGGGCTTGGACTTCAACTTATGATTTTTTGAGGGGACACAATGTAACCCATCACACAACTCAGCTCTAAGGACGCAGACCCACATGTAGTCTGGGCCAGCTCGGGCTGCGTGCCCCAGAAGCGTTCTCTCCCCTGCCTCCCGGCCCGTGGCTCAAGGCACCGTCTTCCTCACAGCTCCACGGGGCCACGTGGCTTCTCACCCATGGGACGTGGGTGTCTTGTCCGAGGTCTCCAAGCCGCTTGCTGGATGCCCTGTGCACTCCTCTCCAATGGCTGCCCCGTGAACTTCCGCCGTGGGCTCTGAGGGCCCCGTTAGGAAGCTCAGCCTTTCCCCTGGGTGCCCCGCCCTGGCATTGTGCGTGATCTCGGTCCCAGAGGTCCCCGGTCCACCTTGACACCCCACGCCCCCGCCGGGGTCCCACCCCTCAGATGGCTCCTCTTGCAATGACCCCATTTCCAGCTGGCAGCGAGGCGGGGACAGCCCGGAAAGATGCCTGAAACCATGCGCAGGACAGGAGAGAGGATGGCACAGAGGCTGGTGGTCTGGATCACCCACCTCAGGCCCCAGCGTTGGCGGCTTCCTCCTCGAACAGCCGCTGGGCACCTCTGCAGCGTCTCCCTCATCCCCCACAGGGGGATGTAGCTTTTCTATAAGCTGGTTTTGCAGAGCTGGTGGCCTGTGTGGACCTGGGCCCAGGAATGGCTCAGCGGCCCCATCTCATCTCACCATGGCCCGTCCTATGGTGCCTGACGTGGAACCTCCCCTCGGAGGCGCCCTGGCTCTCTGTCTGGGCCCCTGGACGAGGCTTAGGGCTGGAGGGGTTCTCTGCGTTTGCCCCCAGGCCAAGCCAAGTGTTCCCTAGACCCTTCTGGCCACCCGGCTCATAAAAACCTGTTTATACGGTTTGTCTCCGGGCCACGGAGATGGATGCTAGCGAGCCCAGACAGAAAGAAAGAAGGTTCGCATTTCACTGAGCGTGTGTGTTAGAATACGGCCCCCAAAGACGACCCTGTCCTGGTCCCTGGACCTGTGGACATGTCACCTCACGTGGCAGAGGGACTTGACAGGTGGGATTAAGTCAAGGTGGGGGATGAGGTGGGGATGACCCTGGATTCCCAGGGTCCCAGCGTCACCACAGGGTCCTCATCAGAGGGAGGAGGAGGGTGAGAGGCAGAGAGAGACGGGAGATGCTGCGCTGCAGGCTGTGCAGACAGAGGAAGGGGCCCCGAGCCCAGGACGCGGCACCTCTAGAAGCTGGAAAAGGCAGGAGACGGTTCTCCCTGGAGCCTCCGGGAGAACAGCCCTGCCCAACCTGGATTCAGGACTCCTGACCCCAGAACGTGAGATGATACATGTGTGTGGTTTGAAACCACCGAGTTTGTGGTGATTTGTATAGGAAAACGACACAGCAACTCCGCAGAGGACCCTACAAGGAGAAGCCCAGAGAACAGCAGCCTGACCAACCACGAAGCACTCCCTCCGGGTCCAAGGACCCAATGGTCCTCTCGCCACCTGTCCTAGACAGTAGAGAACAGCGCCTGCTCGTGGGGGGTCTGTACATGTTTGTGCCCACGCTGGGGACAGGGCGACCCTGCAGGGGTGCCTCGGGTGGGGGGCCTGGGGTGGGTGGGTGATCGAGACCCTCGGGGGGTTCCCACGGGGCCCGCCCAGACGCCGTCCCGCTGCTGCACAGTGGCTGGGGCAGGCAGCCTCCTTTCTTCCCTGACGAGAAACTGATAAAGCTGATTTGCCCACCTGTTTCCAAGTTGCTGTTTTTTTAGCCACCCTCTGACAAGCTCACAGAGTCCTCGGAAATAGACCATGAACTAAAACCCTGGCCTACTTCCCAGGAGCCGGGAGGCGGCTGCAGGGACACGGAGGGCTGGTAACAGCTCTCCGCCCGGGAAACGCATTTGCAGGTTTTCGCTGGGAAGAGCTTAATATCCCCCTTCCAGAGAACTCCATCAGATCCCCAGGAAAAGGGGGACGCTCCGTAAGATTAGCAGGAGGCCATTCAGAGAAAACTTACAAATGGCTGATAAACTCGGGAGAAAGGGGTTTTATACTCTGTGGCAAATTTTAAAAAGGGGCTAACCTCAAATTGTCAAATTTTTTTTTAAATCTCAAGAATTAGGGCCGCCCCCGTAGCTTAGCGGTTAAGTGCGCGCTCTCCGCTACTGGCGGCCCGGGTTCGGATCCCGGGCGCGCACCGACGCACCGCTTCTCCGGCCATGCTGAGGCCGCGTCCCACATACAGCAACCAGAAGGATGTGCAGCTATGACAGACAACTATCTACTGGGGCTTTGGGGGGAAAAATAAATAAATAAATAAAATTATAAATCTCAAGAATTGGTGCCGGTGCGTTACTGGCAAAAGCTCTCAATGTCTGTCAGTGAGTAACAGGCTGGAAAACAGGCTTATGTGCCTGTACGACATTGTGACTGTAACTTGTGAAGGAATTGTATTCCTGAAAGTGGTTAAAATGGCACGTTTTATGTTACACATATTTACCACAGTTTAAAAAAATAGTAATGTAATCGTCCAAAAACCATTGAATTGTACACTCCAAACAGGTGAACTGTATGGTATGTGAATTCTATCTCGATAAAACCGTTTTTTTAAAAAAACGGTATGATGATACGGTCTCAATTTTTTAAGTTATATATTTTATTTTAAAAATATATACATATATGTGTATATTTTATGTATGTATGTATACATATAATTAGTGGATATTTTTTGCTCTCTTTTCTGAGATCTGTTGTCTCAAAAACTCCTATCACTTAAAAATTTTATAATTTAAAAAATGCTTTGTGGCACCAGCCCTGGTGGCCTAGTGGTTAAGTTTGGCGTGCTCCACTTTGGTGGCCCGGGTTCGGTTACCCAGCACAGGCCTACACCACGCGTCTGTCAGTGGTCATGCTCTGGTGGCGGCTCACATACAAAAAGAGGAAGATTGGCACAGGTATTAGCTCAGGGAGAATCTTCCTAGCCAATAAATTAATTAATTAATAAATAAATTAAATTTTAAAAAAATAAAAAATGCTCTGTGGACCCTTGGTACGTACGATGTGTTGGTCTTCCTCCCAAAAACCCATCGCCCCAGCCTGACCATGAGAAAAACTTCAGAGAAACCCCAGTAGAGGGACGTCCTGCCACCCTCCTCACGACAGCCCAGGATATCAGGAGCGTCTGAGGAACTGTCACAGCCCAGAGGGGCACACGTGGGGTTCTGATGGGGTCCCGGGACAGAGCACAGCAGGGGAGACCGAGGACTCTGAATGTGACATGGATTCTAGTTAACAAGGATGTGTTGATAGTGGTTATCGGGGGGACACACGTGCCACGCCCACGTAAGACGTTAACCGCAGGGAGCTGGGCATGGGGCACTCAGGAACCTTCGTTCTGGCTTTCCAATTTTGCTGTGAACCTAAGACCATTCTAAAAAATAAACTCCATTTATAATAGCAATCATAACAATAAAAGATCCAGAAAATGCTTTAGAAGCACAGCCTTCCCTGGCCTGTGAAGCCGTCAGCCCCGTTGGTCCCGGGGACCGCTGAGGGGTCACTTTCTGGGGGCCCATGGGCACTGAGTCTGTGTTGCACACCTGTTTCCTAGGACCAGAGGCCGCCCGCCTGCCCCTGCAGGTGACTAGGGGCCACCCTGACCTGGGGTGGGGTGGAGGCCCAGGCCTGTGCTGGGAGTCGGGGTTCCCGCTGTGACCGCAGGCGCCAGGGTCGTGCCCAGCCCCTGGGAGGCACGCAGGGCGTCTGTCTCCTTTGGCCCGATGCAATTGTGAAACCATTTACATTTTCCCCTCCAGGAAGTGATGGTTTCCCTCAGCGTGTGGTTCGGAGGCAGGTTTCCCTCATGCTGTTTGCGCACCTGGGGAGCTCCGGGGGCCGGAGCCTGGATCTTCCTTCCCAGGCTCATTGGAAGGCTTTGTCCACACGGCGGGTGCCTGCTCCACACTGGAGGCTCACACGGTGAGCAGCTCCAGGGCCCTGTGGCCGGGAGCCGTCTGCCTCCTCCGGGTTAGATCTCCCTCCCCCACGCGCAGAGAGCACGGTCCTAGCAGCCCTGACTGAGGCCGAAGACGGGAAGGAGGCTGGCCGCGGCCTCATGCCTGCGCCTTCTCTGGTGGATTCTCCAGGAGAGCAAGAGACACCCATGGCCGACAGGAACGACCTCCTGCAGCCAAGAGAGTCCCTGGATGGACGGTGCAGGCCCCAGGGTCGTTCCTCCACTCGTGGCACAGAGACAAGCCAGGGGGTTCCCGATGGTGAGCAGAGGCCTGAGCCCATGGAGAGTGCAGGCCCCCAGCCCTGCCCGGATGGGCCGCCGATGCAGCAAGTAAGAACCCAGGACAGCCAGCAGAAAGAGAGCTCCAGAGAAATGGCAAATACCTTTAGGATAATTATGTGCCGTGCAGCGTGTGGGACCTACTTATGCTCAGACTATTCACAACCACGCAGTGTGACTCCATTGATGCGAAATGTCCAGAACAGGCAGATGCACAGACAGAAAGTGGATCACTGGTTGACAGGGGCTGGGGAGTGACTGCTGATGGGGACGGGGTCTCCTTTTGGGGTGATGGAATGTTCTGGAACTAGATGGAGGTGGTGGTTGCACAACCTTGCAAATGCACTAAACGCCACTGAATTGTTCCCTTTAAAACGGTTGCATTTATGTTATGTGAATTTCACCTCGATTAAAGAAAAATCAGGGTCCGCTTTAGAGGGGGAATTTGTCCCAGAATCGGGGACACCAGCCGCCCTCCCAAGTGGGGCAATCTGAGGTCCAGGTGGGGAGCCTTGACACCCCCCCCCGGGGCTTCACAGAAAACGGGGGCCGTCAGGGGTGTGAACGCAGCCCCCCTCCAGACACCGCCACCACCTCTCAGCGCAGAAATCGCTCCTGTTACAAGTGAGTCCCACGCACCCAGCATCTCCTCTCCTCCCGCTGAATCGCACCCCCAGTTGGATGAAGTACAGACCACCCGTGGGGAAGGGGGACGCAGCCTAGGCCTCTGGGGGGCCACGGGGCAGCTGGGTACCCCTGGTCCCGTCAGATGCATCAGAGCAGGGCCGACTGAGAGGCAATTAGGAGAGGACGAATGAATCACTGATTGTCGCTGGGCGCGGCCACCTGGGATGCGCAGCACCCCCGCTCGGCACCGCAGTTGTGCCCTGATTATGCATTCACGGTGGGAGAGGAGACGCCGGTGCACGGCCTTGTGTTTTATTCATGGCTCTGGGCTCCTTGTAACCATTACCGTTTTTAGCAGGGAAGGCGAGGCGGGCACGAGGATGGAAAGTACCGGTTACCTGTGGTCACGATGCTCGCAGGGCTCTCAGAGGTCGGGGAGGCAGAGCCACCGACGCTCCTGAACACGGGCGCCTCCCGAGCGCGGCCGCCCACCGTCCGTTCTGCCCCCAGAACCACGAGCTCTGGTTGGCAAATGTGCCAACCCCAGTAATTTCCGGAACTGGCTGTTGGGGGGGAGCAGGCTTCTTATTTAAAAAAAAAAAAATACGCTCTGTAGCTCATCGCCGTCTGTCTTTGCCCTGGAGCAGTCACAAGAGCTGCATCTGCCCTGGTTTCTTTTCTACGCTGTTTTCTCCTTGGCCAAATGCGGCGTTTTCTGTAATTCTGCACGGCGCGGCCCCGACGGCGCGGCTCCGAGGGCTGGGCCCTGAGCTGGGCTGTGGGTTCAGGGCCCCCCTCCCATCTGGGGGCACCCACCGGGCCAGCTCCATCCGTGGCTCAGCCCAAGACCACCCGCTGCGGCCAGCCCCTCTGGAGCTGGTCGGCGTTGAGGGGGACCCGGTGCCCCCACCGGGAATTAGACGCCGGTCACAGTTCAGGATGCTGCTGGGCGGGAGGGTGGCCGGTGCCCGCAGAGCCTGCAGTGGTCAGAGCGGGTGCGAGGACGGGGAGCAGGCCCTCCCCCTCCTCCCCATAAAGCCCTCAAGTGCCCGGGCGCACGAGGGTCCGACCGTGACCTCATCGGCCAAGAGCTGTCACCGGCCTTGTCCAGTGGGTGGAAAGGAAGGTGTCCCCTATTGTCTCCCCAAAGGGTTGCACAAAATGGCCACAAAGACAGCCTGCCTGGAGGGGGTCTCAGCCCCCCATTTCCACAGCGGCCCCGGGGCCTGCAGACAACAGGAGGGCGGGCAGAAAACTCGGAATGACAGCGCCATTGTGCCCCCGCCGCCTCCCCGAGCCACAGGCCGCAGCTTTCTGCAGCGTCTGTCCGATTCCCGGAGAACCGGACCCCGGGGGACAGCTGAGCCGGCCCATTGTGTCCCCGCCTCCCCGCCTCGGCCCACCGCAGCCCCCGCCAGGACTCCTGGGGCCCAGACCCCTCGGGGCGTCAGCACAGCTGTTTGGGAAACGGCCCCGCTGAGCGACAGCCCCGCAGCTGCAACAGGGTCAGAGCTGGGGCCCAGGGCATTTTGGGGTGCAGACAGGGACCCCACAGTGAGCGCCCGGGGTTGGACGTGGTGGCCTGGGCCTCACCTGCATGTCACACCACCAGCCGTGGCAGGTCCGCCCCAGCAGGCCAGTCAACCCACTCTCCTGACCTCGGACCCTCTGAACCCACCAGGGCCTCCCTCCCGTCAGCGCTGATCAGGAAGGCTCTGCCTGCTTCCTGTGGGTTACTGTGTGCGGGGTTTTTGGGGAGAGTTTAGTACAGTTTGCAGGGGAATTTTCCAAAAGGTCAAAGGAAGCAACATTTTGCTTGGAGTCAAAGAGAAAAAAAAAACTCAGAACAAGACACAGTGTTGCTTGCCTGAAGGAGGAGTGGCAGGTGGGCGAGGGGCGGCAGGTGGCTCTCAGGCCTGGGTAGGGACGAGGGTGGGCAGCCAACGTGTATCCCCTCGGCCACTCGTCCCCTCCACTTCCAAATACAGGCCATGTCCGCCCCGCAAGGTCTAGGGCCATCGAGGAAGATGGCCAAATGTGCGCCCACAGCCCCCAGCACCCCCAAACCGTGCCTTGCACAAACCCACGACACCTCACTCCCTCTGTCCAGCTGGACGAGAAGACGCAGCCCAGGCCGGGAGAGAGGAGACAAAGAGCCCAGAGGAAATTAAAACAGACCCGAGACGAGGCAGCAGGTGACAAAAAGCAACACAAATGACTAAAAATACCTGGGGGCGGGGAGGAAAGAAAAATCAGCGTCTCCCACTGTCACACCCGAGTTACAGTCGTGACCTACCTTGAGTGCCTTTCAAATCGGCGGGGGATGAAAAGCGAAATCAGCCCCCAGCCTCGCGGAGCAGGGCTCTCCCGTCCTCCGTGGGGTGCGCACCGCCCTCCCGGAGGGGCAGGCAGGCGACAGCTGTCCCGAGCCCACCTGGGGCCGTCTGCCTCCAGGAGAAGTCATGGCCCGACCAGAGGGACAGTGTCCCACAGGAACAGTCTGGCCAAAAGAGGGCCGTGATCGTGACACCAATAAGTGACAAACGAGTCACAAACCTGCAGACACTCCATCCCCGTCTGGGGAGAGACAAGTGGCTGAGTGAGCGCCCAGCTCCAGCACAAAGACCGGCGGACACGCGGAGGAGATGCGCCCGCTCGGTGCCACCGTGGATTCTGAGGGGAGACGTGCGGGGTGAGAATTTTGCGCGTGGGTTTGGGTGCTTTTCTGTGTTTTCCACGATGCCGGCGTCCTGTTCTGTGACGGCGGCGAGGCACGGAGAGATCGGGGTTTGCCGGCACGAGAGGTGAAGGGCAGGTGTCCGAGAGCCGGCCTCGCGCCCGGCCCGGCTCTGACACTAATTCCCTGTCGGAGCAGGGGTTAGCGCTGCCCTCCTGTGACCCTCCTCGGCGATGGTGACAACTGTAAAATCACAGACTGTCGTGTCGCGGGGGACTTCAGATCATGACGGCGATCACTCATTCACTCGGGGCTGGAAAACCAAACGCACGGGCTTCCAAAATGTAGGCATGCACGTCCCCCAAATTAAAAACCACTTTTTTGTGTATTGTAAAAATCCATCCTTGTAGAAAATGCTTTTTCACATTCAGAAAATGGACAAAGGAGAAAGGAAAGGACACCAAGAGATGATCCCCGGGGGTGGACCCGTGTCAGCGCCCCGGGAACATCCCATTGGGGAGTTCGTGTGTTTTTACACAAATGGGATCGTACTTTTTATGCTGCTTTAATTCTTCTAACTTTTGATTTGGAAATGGTGAAGATTCACGGGGACTTGGGGAGACAATACAGAGAGACCCCTGTCCCCACGGCCCAGCTTCCTCCATGGTTACATCTCACGGAGCTGATGCAACATCGGAGCCAGGAAAGCCACGCTGATACGGCGTGTGTGGCTCCCACGCCCTCGCACCCCGTGGTGGGCCCACGTACCGATCCCTGGTCAGACACAGGGCATTTCCATCACCGCAAAGATCTCCCTCCAGCTGCCCTGATAGTCTCCCCATCCACCCCATGTCTCCCTAACCCGGCCGACCATGCGTCTGTTCTCCATCTCTGTCATTCTGCCACCTTGAGAATGTTCTATAGATCCTGCAGCACGTAGCCTTTGGAGATGCGCTTCTCCACTCAGCACGATCCTGGGATGCAACCAGTGTGCCGCCGTCCTCATCATTTGTTCTTTTGTCCCGCCGAGTAATATTCCACGGCGCCGTGTACCCACTGGCTTAGTAGCCACCTATCAAGGGGCGCCTGGGCTGGTTCCCACTTCTGGGCTGTTCCAACAGAGCTGCCGTGAACCTTCACGCACAGGTTTTGGGGTAGATGTGAATTTTCATTCCTCTGGGATGAATGTTGGGGATAAACACGGCATTTGCTGGGTCGTGGCCTAAGCGTTCTACACGCTTTTTGGTGAGCTGTTTCCCCCTCCAGTGTATCAGGGACAGCGTGCCCCATCATCGGAGGAGGACGTGCCTTCTCATGTATAGTGGCCTCTAGGGATCCCTCCCCACGGCGGTGTCTCCCAGATTCCCCGAAGAGGAGCGTGCAGGTTGTTCTGGCCGCAGGAGGGGGATGCCACATGGGACACACAGAGGGCTCCCTGGAATACCGCCACTTTCGGATGATGCGTTTCTAGAAGTGGAACCGCTGGGCCCGGACTGGTGCAAACACGTACACATTCTTGTTGATACATATGCCACGTGCCCTCCCCCCTCCCGTGAATTTCAACTTTTTTTTATGTTGGCTTTTTTGTAAATTGAGATATAATTGGCATACACGGTGGTATTAGTTTCAGGTGTACAACATAATGTTTCGATACAAGTATACATTACGAAATGATCACCACAATAAGTCTAGTTAACATCTGCCGCCATACATAGTTGCACATTTTTTTCTTGTGGTGAGAACTTTTAAGATCTGTTCTCTTATCAACTTTCAAATATGCGATACAATGTATTACCTATAGTTGCCGCCCTGTGCTTTACATTCCCAGGACTGACTTATTTTTTATTTTTATTTTTGGTGAGGAAGATGAGCCCTGAGCTAACATCTGTTGCCAATCCTGCTCTTTTTGCTGAGGAAGATTGGCCCTGAGCCAACATCTGTGCCCATCTTTCTCCACTTTATATGTGGGACGCCACCACAACAGCTTGATAAGAGGTGCGTATGTCTGTGCCTGGGATCCGAACCCTCCAACCCCGGGCTGCCAAAGCAGAGTGGGCAAACTTAACTACTATGCCACTGGGCCAGCCCCCATGGACTTACTTGTTTTATAACTGGAATTTTGTACGTTTTGACCCCCATCACCCATTTCGCCCACCCTCCACCCCTGCCTCTGGCAACCACCCATCTGTTCTCTGTATCTATGAGCTCGGGTTTTTGTTTTAGATTCTACATAGCAGTGAGATCGTACCGTATTTGTCTTTCTCTGTCTGACTTATTGCAGTCGGCCTAATGTTTTAAAAATAGATGATACAGACATTGGTAAAAAATTAAGCTTTTTTTTTTACCAATATATACCATTTATATAGTATATGAAGGATATATACATTGTAGCCAGTTTAAATCTCTATCAGTAATGCATGCACCCCCCCCCCAAAAAAAACAACAAAAAAGGCATTTCCTTTCAGGTGAATTCCCTGGTTATCGGGGCCGACAGTCCCTTCCTGTCTGTTGTGTTTCTCCCGCCGAGAACTGCATTTTCATGGACTTGGCTCATTTTCCTCCTGGGTCGTTGGTCTCTGCTGATTCCTGAGAGGTGTTTTATACCAAGAGTATTAATTGTGCGTCCCAACTGTAACACATATTAATTTGTTTTGAACTTTTCAGTGGTCAAATCTCTGAAGGTTTGTTTTTTTCCTTTATGGTTTCTGGCTTTTAGAGCATGTTAAAGGATTCCCTCACCCCAAGATTTAAAAAAATATTTATCCAGAATTTCTTCTAGGACTTTATGGTTCTATGAATGACGCTGGAATGTATTTTTAAAAATTGTTTTTCTTTTTTTAATTTTATTGTGGTCACATTGGTTTGTAACAGTGTATAAATTTCAGGTGTACATCATCATACTTTGATTGAATGTATTTCTTTAAGTGAACTTTTTATTTTGGAATGATTTGAGATTTATAGCAAAGTTGCAAAGCTAGCAACTTTGAGTCCCACACACCAGCCCCCCCGAGACGTTCCCTGTGTCAGACGCGGGGGCACCACTGTGGAGGAACCATCCTTCATCCCTTGCACCCGCTTTCCCACTAACATCTTCTTCCTGTTTCTGGATCCCATCCAGGATCTCACATTGCATTCAGTCGTCACGTCTCGCCTGGCTCCTCTGGCCAGAACTTATTGTCATAGAAGAATCCGCTTGGTTTTTTTCCCAGTGGCATTTACACAAATTATTTCTAATCTTTAGAATGTGGATTTTCTCATCCCTCAGGGTTGTGGGTTCTATTGTGTCCCCCAAAAAAGACAAGCCGACGTCCCAACCCCCAAAACCTGTGAATGTGATGTTATTTGGAAATAGAATCTTTGCAGATCTGATTGAGTGAAGATGAAGTTGTCCTGGAGAGGGGGGCCCTAATCCAGTGGTGTCCTTATAAGAGAGAGAAAGTTGGACACAGACACAGAGGGAGACAGCCATGTAACGACGGGGGCAGAGTTTGGAGGGATGTGTCCCCAAGCCAGCAGACGCCACAGATTGCCAGCCACCACCAGAGGCTGGAAAAGGCAGGAAGGACCCTCCCCTGGAGCCTCCAGAGAGCACAGCCCTGCGACACCCTGATTCCAGACTTCCGGCCTCCAGAACCGTGAGGAAATAAATTCCTGTTGTTCAAAGCCACCCAGTTTGTGGTCATTTGCTGCAGCAGCCCCAGGAAACGGATACACTCAGGCACTCAGGACGGATCTGGGCACACAGCGCCGGGAGGGCCACCAGGCGAGGGCCAGGGACTCCGACAGGCTGCATCGCACGGCAGCTCCAACAGGGAGTCCCTCGCAGGCTGCTCTCTAGACACCCCTGCGGGCCAGTCCCCCACGTCCACACTGGTTACAAAACAGCAGATAAAGGCTCAGCGACCAAGCAAGGCTGACTCTGGATCTGGAGCTCGGAGGAAGATCAGGGGCGTTGTGCATGGCTGGTGGGAATGTGCACGGGGCAGCTGCTGTGGAGGGCAGGATGGCGGGTGCTCAAAAATTAAACAGAGAAGCACCATATGATCCAGCAAGGCCACTTCTGGGGATATGCCCAAAAGAATTGAAATCAGGGACATGGAGAGATATCTGCACACTCATGTTCACAGCGGCATGATTCATAGTAGACAAAAGGTGGAAACACCCCAGGGTCCACGGACGGATGATGGACACACACAACGTGTCCATCCATACACTGGAATATTATTCAGCCTTGAAAAGGAAGGAAATCCTGACACCTGCTCCAACGTGGATGAACCTTGAGGACATGATGCTCAGTGACATGAGCCAGACACAGAAGGACAGACACTGTGTGATCCCCTCACAGGAGGTCCCTAGAGGAGTCACATCCACAGAGACAGAAAGTAGACGGTGGGCCAGGGGCTGGGGGAGGGGAGGGGGAGTCAGTGTTTCATGGGGACAGAGTCTCAGTTTGGGAACATGGAAAGTTCTGGAGACGGATGGTGGGGATGGTTGCACGACAGTGTGAATGTGCTTCATGCCACTGAGCTGTGCACTTAAAAACGGTTAAGATGGTCAATTTTACGCTATGTGTATTTTATCACAATTTTTAAAACTAGAAAAAGAAGGAGCAGCTTGGACCCGCGTGGCCAAGGGGTGGGCTGGCTGCCTGGCAGGGGGGCTCCGGCCACCTGGTGTCCCCAACCACGCAGGCGGCGATCTGACTGGAGAGCACGAGTTAAACACCCACCGCCCGGAATTCTGCTCTCTGGTCCCTACAGGCCAGGCGGAGAATCCCAGGAGCTGTAGAAACAGCACCGCTGCGTGTCCGCGCCGTCCCCACACCGAGGCTGGGGTGGCGGCCGAGACAGCGAGCCTCCGGGAATCAGGCCGCAAACAGCTGGGAGTTTCAAGCCCGGCCCGAGCCTTTGCCCACGGACTAGAGAGGGGCCAAGGGCGTCCCGAAACATACCTGGCCCAGGCCACCCCCAAGGGACCCAGGCCTGTGTCCGGCCTCTCCCTGCTCTGTATGGTGACCCCCAAAAACATATGTCCACAGTGTAAACCCCAGAAACTGTGAGAGCAACCTTATTTAGAAAAAGGGTCTTTGCAGATGTTATGAAGTCAAGGATCTCGAAATGAGATCATTCTGGATTATCGGGGTGCGTCTCAAATCCAATGACAAGTGTCCTCATGAGAGGACAGAGGAAGAGGAGACACAGACACAGACACAGGGGAGAAGCTGTGTGAAGACGGAGGCAGAGGCTGGAGGGAGGTGGCCACAAGCCCAGGGCCACCTGGGCCTCCAGAAGCTGGAAGAGGCAGGAGGGATCCTCCCCTGCAGCCTCCAGAGGGGAGCGGCCCTGCCGACCTGATTTCCGGGGGCCCAGCGCAAGGCCCAGCCCATAGTAGGAGGTCAGTAAACATCCGAGAACCAGCTGTGGGTCCGCCTTAATCCACCCGCTGACCTGCAAGCCCCAGGCAGGGCCAGCCAGCCTGGGACAGCCTGGGGCAGAGACCCAGACACCTGTGGCCGTGAGCATCATCTGGGGCCCCCCCGCTCCCCTGAGACACCCCCGACTCAGCCGGGTGGAGGGTGCTATCAGCCTGTGCATGCGTGTCCATCAGAGATTTTTGTAAAAAGATACCTTTCTCGGGCCGGCCCCGTGGCTTAGCGGTTAAGTGCGCGCGCTCCGCTGCTGGCGGCCCGGGTTCGGATCCCGGGCGCGCACTGACGCACTGCTTCTCCGGCCATGCTGAGGCCGCGTCCCACATACAGCAACTAGAAGGATGTGTAACTGTGACATACAACTATCTACTGGGGCTTTGGGGGGAAAATAAATAAATAAATAAAATTATTAAAAAAAAAAAAGATACCTTTCTGTATCCACACACTGGAATACGACACATCCATGAAGAGGAGTGAGGCCCTGACACAGCCACACCATGGACGGACCTTGAACACACGATGCTCAGTGAGAGAACCAGACACAGAAGGACACACGGTGTGTGATCCCATTGATGTGAAATGTCCAGAACAGGCGCATCCACAGACAGAGAGTGGGTGCGTGGTTGTCAGGGGCTGGGGAGGAGTGGAGGTGACTGCTGACGGGGATGGGGTTGCCTTTTGGGGTGATGGAATGTTCTGGAATAAGACAGAGGTGATGATTGCACAACTCTGTGAGTGTATCAAATGCCACTGAATTGTACACTTTAAAGGGACTCATTTTATATTATGTGAATTTCACGTCAATGAAAAAGTTACCTTCCTAGTTCCGATCTTTATAACGCAAAAGTCAGGCGTGGTTGCCGTTCACTGACGTGGTCATGGAAGACCAGCCTGCGATGGAGACCCACCAGCGTTCAAAGTCCCCTCCGGGAGCGGGTCTGTGTGGGCGATGCCATTTTTATGTAATTGCTAAGAAGCAGCGTCAGCATAGGCCCCTGGTCCCCAAAGCAGAGGCCAGCTCGCGTCCAGCCCCCTGGTGGCTGTGAAGATCCCCAGATCCTGCGGAGTGAGAGGTGGCCTCTGACCGAGGCTCTCAGGCCCACCCCACCCCTCCATCCTGGGGCCGGCTCCGCGGGGCCAGCTGCCCCGGTCTGCAGATCCGAGCCTCAGGCCTGGTCCAGACCCAGAGGGGATTTGAGTCCCTGCTCCGGGCTCCGGGAGGGGACAGGGGACCCTGGCCCCCCCCCATGCCCCAGCTCAGGCTTGTGCGGTGCTGCCCACACATGCTGTGGCCGGCGGTATACCTGGACGGAGCCCCCGAGAGGGCCCAAGACTCTGCAGTGATCCCACCACCAGGCGGGCCAGCAGGTTCCCACGCCGGGGTGGACACTGTTCCCATTTCACAGCCAAGAACACTGAGGCGCACAGCCACCTCGGCAGGGCCCCAGACCCGGCCCCCACGTCCCTCCCAGGGCGCCCACTCCCTCCCACTCTGCTCCAGCCCCCCGAGCCCCCCAGCCCGCGGCCGGCCAGGCCCCTCGCTCGGAGCATCGCAGGGAGGGAGTCGTCTGTTCTCCTTAAGCCTCCATCTTTAAGCCGGCCGTCGCCTTGGCAACGGTCTGCGCTGACCCCTGTGCAGAAATAAAGGGTGACCTTCCCGACGCAGTCCCCTCCCCGCCGCCGCCCCCCCACCGCGGAGCGGTTTAAAGGCATCTGTCTAAACAATGCATTATGGATTTCTCTGCCGGCGCGGCGTGCACGGCCCGAGAATTTCAATCCGGGCGGCTCAGGCTTCCCGAAACTTGGGGAAGGGACAGCGTCCCTCCCGGAGAGGGCGTCAGAAATGAACATTCCGCCGGGGGGCCTGGGAGTCAGCCAACGCCTCGGTCGGTGAAGATCAGCACCTCAGCCTCAGTTTCCCCATCTGTAAGGTGGGATGCTGCAACGGCCCAGCGGGCAGAGGTGACCGGCAGGTCCCCGAGCCCGAGGCCACTGCCAGGCCATGGTGTCGGGACCCGCTTGTCACACTGTGCCAACCATGCTGCAGTCTCCTGCCCAAGGGCAGGAAGGAGTGACTGAGGGATCCCCGCCAAGGCCACCTCCCAATGGCTGGACACCCGTCCAGGCCCAAGGTCATCACTGGGTCTGGGTCGTCCCTCTGGGGTCAGACAAGGGTCAGCCGGGCGGGAAGAGGGCAGCTGGCTCGGCTGGACGCGTCCCCACCTGGAAGTGGGCTGCGGGCACCGGGACCCTCGACACCGGGCGCAGGACCCCACTCGCCAAGCCCGTCGCTCCGATTTATTGACCAATGAAGGAAACAAAGAAAAAAACAGGAGAAGGAAATTTCCTCAAAGCCTCCCTCTGGCAGGATTTCTACCCTGAGCCCCTTTGCCGCCTCCAGGCAGCCCTCCCCGCCTGCCCCTCCTGATGGGGACACTCCCCCATCACGTCCCTCCCCTGCTCTAAACTCTGTTGTGGCTCCTCAGTGCCCTCGGGGGAAGAAACAAACTCCTCTCAGCAGCCCACCAAGCCCTGGGGGGCCTCCCCGCCCCCCACCTGCCTCCTCCTGCTCTAGCCACACGGGCCTCCCAGAGGCCCTGCATACACACCAGGCTGCGTCCTACCTCAGGGCCTTTGCACCTGCTGTTCCTTCTGCCTAGAGGTCACCTTCCCCAGAAGTACAGCTCCTTCTCTCTCTTTGGGTCTCAGCTCAAATGACACCTCTTCTGAGAAGCCCTCCTGTCCCTTCCCTTAGAACTTGTCAAGACACAGAGACAGAGAGACAGAGACAGAGAGACAAAGAGACAGCTCTTCCGAGCTCATTTACCGCCAGCTCCCAGAGGACAGGCACCATTCTCTATTTTATTTCATCTTTATTCATTTCATTTCATTTCCAGACACAGTGCACATTGATTCTGTGCCACACGCTGTTCCACGCGCTTTACAAAGATGAACTCACTGCTTCCCATAACCCCCCAGTCACCCCGATGTCCAAAGGTGGAAACTGAGGCCAAGGGCGCAGGTCTCTTTCGCTGCTCAGCACCCCGAGCACACAGCCGGTGCTCGATAAATGCACGTGTATTATGTATGATAATTCCAGTGGTTGGATTGGGGCCCCCACCCTCGTGACCTCACCTTCACTCGTTCACATCCCTGAGGGCTCTATTTCCACGTAATGTCCCATTCCATAGAGGGTAGGACCCGGACACCTCTTTCTGGGGACACAGTTCTCCCCGTAGCAGCGCGTCCCTGGGTCCCGGCCCCCCCCATCCCCCGGCCTGAAGCTCCCTTGGCCCCTCATCCGCCCCGCGGGGTCGGGCGATGCTGCGAGCACCCGAGGGCAGTGCCGGGGGCTCCCCGACGGAAGTACCGGGACCTGACATTCAGGGGCCCCCTGAGCCCCAGGGTCAGGCCGGGCAGCCCTTCCTGAGTCCCCGCGGCCGCGCCGGGCACACAGCAGGCGCTCAGCTCCGGGGAAACCCCGGAACTTCGGGACGCCGGGAGCGGGACCTGGGCCCCGCGTCCTGACCTGGCAGCATCCACTCACCCTTGACCCCAGACCCGGAGGGGTCAGGCGGCCGCCCGAGGCCACCGAGCAGACCAGGGTTTCGGGGAGGTGGGCTGGGGGGCCAGGGAAGCCGGGGGTGAGGCTGCTGGCCCGGAAACCTCGGACCCGGCCCCGCGCCTGCGCCTCTCTTTGTGTCTGTTTCTCTCTCTCTGTGTCTCTGTCTCTCTGTGTCTCTCTCTGTGTCTCTGTGTCTCTCTGTGTCTCTCTCTGTCTCTCTGTGTCTCTCTCTGTGTCTCTCTGTGTCTCTCTCTGTCTCTCTGTGTCTCTCTGTCTCTATCGCTCTGTCTCTCCCTCTGTGTCTCTGTGTCTCTCTGTGTCTCTCTCTCTCTGTGTCTCTGTCTCTCTGTCTCTCTCTCTGTCTGTGTCTGTCTCTGTCTCTATCTCTCTGTCTCTCCCTCTGTGTCTCTGTCTCTCTCTGTGTCTCTGACTCTATTTCTCTCTGCGTCTCTTTCGCTCTCTCTCTCTCTGTGTCTCTCTCTGTCCCCTACCCACCGTGTGACCCTTGGCCTCCCCTGTTCTCCGTGGCCTCCATCTAGCGCAGTCGCGGCTCTGCCTCAGAGATCTGCTTTAGGAAAAGAAGGAGATGGCCCCACTCTGGGACCCGTGCATCCCCCACCCTCCGAGGGACTGAGGGGACGTGTGTCCCCGGGCCAGGGAGGTCGGGCCTCCCCCAGGCGCCCTGGGCAGGGCAAGGCGCTTCCAGGGAGGGGCCCTGCACCGCCTCTGCCCCCGAGGACGGGGAGCTGTGGTGCCGCCCAGCGGGCTGCGGACTCCGGCACCCCCACCCGCCCTGCCCTCTGCCCTGTCCCCTCCAGTCCCCGCAGTGGGGGCAGGGCGGGAAGTCGCTCCACTCAGACCACCCCTCTGACATCGGGGACCACAGGAGGGAAGTCGCTGGCCAGAGGGATTCCCCGTGGACATGGGGACACCCTCTCTGCAGGCCCAGCCTGCCCTGTGACTCTGGGGGTGGTGAGACCCCCGTGTGCGGGAGCATGCGAGCAGGCACAGCCTGAAAAGCTCCCTTTACTCCGAGAACCAGGTCGGTGCGCCATGCTGTCTTGTCACTGCAGAGGTGCAGGCATCAGGCACGTCACAGTGTCAGAGGGAGACGCTGGGTCAGAGGGGGCAGCGCCCGGGGAGACTCGGGGCCCGGACCTCTAAGCCCACGAGAGGCTCCTTCCTGGCACCCCAGATGCCCTGCACCGGGCAGGGAGCTCACCCTTTGCTTTTGGTCTCAGGGGGCCTTGACCTTGTATGAGGGTTTAATGCCCAAGACAAGGGCCAATTAAAGCGTTTTCGAGAACAGCCAAAACGGGGAAATAACCCAACTGCCCCAATGGATGAATGGATTCACACACTGGAGTATCACGCAGCCATGAAGAGGAGTGAGGCCCCGACACAGCCACACCGTGGATGGACCGTGAACACACGATGCTCAGTGAGAGAACCAGACACAGATGGACACACGGTATGTGATTTCATTGATGTGAAATGTCCAGAACAGGCAGATCCACAGACAGAACATGGGTGCGTGGTTGTCAGGGGCTGGGGAGGGGGTGGGGTAAGACTGCTGATGGGGTCGGGGTTTTTTTGGGGGTGATGGAATGTTCTGGAATCATTTGTGTTGGAATCATTCATACACTTTAAATGAATGAACCATAAGGTATGCGAATATTTCAACAAAGCTGTTTAAAAACATGACATTCCCAGGGCTGGCCCCATGGCATAGTGGTTAAGTTCGGCCCGCTCCACTTTGGTGGCCTGAGTTCAGTTCCCGGGCGCAGACCTAGACCACTCATCAAGCCACACTGTGGTGGTGTCCTGCATACAAACTAGAGGAAGACTGGCACAGATGTTAGCTCAGGGACAATGGTCCTCACCAAAAAAAACCACGGCATTCCCTCCTGCCCTGAGTCACCTTTCCCCCCTGACTTTGGAAGTGCACCCCCACGTAAGGCACAACTGCACCTTCCCCCTGGTTCACACCCAAGGGAGCCTTGTCTGGAAGCCTTGCAGGGTAGTGAGCCTCCCGTCCCCAGAGGCATGCAAGCAGCGAGCAGCAAGCTGAGGGTGGGGCTCCCTGTCCTGGTGACGAGCAGCCTCTGATTCTCAGGCCCAGCCTGGAAAACCCGGAAACTCCCGGCTGCCAAATCTACCCGGCATCTCCGACCCTCCCGCCTGGTACGGGGGTAGCAGGCGGGGGCGCTCGGCTGAGATGGCACCTCGGGGCTCTGCCGCGGCCGGGCACCGCATACACACACATGCACGTTCACACGCACACCCAGAACTGTTGCATTTTCCGCCCTCTCCCCATCAAGTCGAGGGGCCTGTCATGGTCGCGGGTTATCGGTGACACCGTGCATTTCACGGTGCTTTCATCACGGCCGGCCCGGCTCACAAAGGCCCCTCTAAGCCCTTCTCCTCGTATTCTCTACGTGGGAGCCTCCTTGTTGCCTATGAACTTCAAAAGTCCCAATCCTATTACGGTCAGGGGCGGAGAAACAGCGGAATGGAAGATGCGGCCTTTCTTCCCGGCCCGGGCTGGCCGGGGGCCCCGGGGACCCTCATTAGGCCGACGACGTTCCTGCAGGTCTTAGAGGGTCTCTGACAAGGACCCTCCTGCCTCCCCGCCCGCCGCCCACGGGGCCCTGCCCTCCAGGGCAGGAGCCCCGGGCGGGCAGCGGGGTCTGCGCGTCCTCAGCTGACACGGCTTCATGGGGCTGAGGACACGGCTCACTGGAGCCCCGACTTACACCTTAACCCCCCAGCCCGGAAAGTGGGGACCGTCCCACTCCCCCCTTCCTCCCCGAGCCGGGACCCTCCAGAGAATCTCCCAGCCTCGCCGTGTGGTCAGCAGGGGTGTCCGGCCGTGCCCCGAAATTCAGACTAACCCCAAGAGCAGTGGGGAGCCACGGGAGGATTCAGGCAGGGGAGGGTGTTGGTGTGATCTGGGGTTTTAAAAAGTCTCCCTGGTCGCCCCAGGAAAGAGGAAGCGTGGGGCCATTAACAGGGCCCGGCCCAGAGCAGAGCAGAGGCTGGGATGGGGGCAGTGGGCAGGCGCCAGGAGTGTTGTACAGGCTGCGACAGATGGGGGGTCAGACCCCAGCCCGGGGGTGCCGGTCCAGAGTGAGGAAGGGCCAGATTCGGCTGCCTGTGATGTTCAGTGTGAAGCTCGTCAGGACCCTGAGCAGCGTGGAGAAAAAGGGCAGGACAAACACACTGGGAACATCCACACACTGGAATACGACGCAGCCGTGAAGAGGAGTGAGGCCCTGACGCAGCCACACCGTGGACGGACCGTGAACACACGATGCTCAGTGAGAGAACCAGACACAGAAGGACACGCGGTGTGTGATCCCATTGATGTGAAATGTCCAGAACAGGCAAATCCACAGACAGAACGTGGGGTCACGGTTGTCAGGGGCTGGGGAGGGGGGTGGGGGATGACTGCTCATGGGGACCGGGTTTCTTTTGGGGTGATGGAATGTTCTGGAATTAGATACAAGTGATGGTTGCACAACCCTGTGAATGCACTAAAAACCACTTTAAATGGGTGAACTTAACGGTACGTGAATTACATCTCAATTAAAACACACACACACACACACACACACACACACACACACACACGAATCCCCAGCTGTCCCAGATAAGAACTCATCTGTCTGTTCTAGCCGTGAGCGTACAGGACAGTCCAGTTTTAAACATGTGTATCTCCTGCACTCAACTGTGACTTCAGGAGGGAAGGGACCACGCATCGTGCAGCCATGGAGCACACCAGCTGATCCATTTGTAGTAAATATTGCTGAACTGAAAATAACACTGGGTGCCAACAGGTAGGGGGGCGCGCTGGCCACAGGTGGGCAGCTGGTGGGGACGCTGTTCTTTGCCTGGCTGGCCAGGGGCTGACACACGGGGAAGGGAACAGCCTGTGCAAAAGCCCTGAGGCAGGGACAGGATTGATTTGTTCCAAAGACGGAACAGGGTGGCCGGGTCGGAGGGAGCACGTGGGGAGGGGCAGGGCCAGGCGCACAGGGCCTGTGGGGGGAGGGTGGGGCTGGATTCCTGACTCTTGGTGCCTTGAGCCCATATGGGAAAAGTGGTCAAGGACATGGTTCAGGGGCAGAGCAGGACGGCTCAGAGATGCTGGACCCACCAGCCTCAGGCTGTCCCTTGCCCCCCAGAGCCTCAGGGCTGGATCTGACCCAGGACTGGACCCTCAAGTCAGCTCGGTCCCCACGGTGTTGTAAGGGTATGTGAATGTGTAAAATGGACGACATGCTGAGGGAGGATTGGACCAGGGGCATAGGGGGGACCTCCCACAATGAAAACAAGAGTGGGGTCCCAGGCACTGTGGCCTGTCTGTGGTCCAAGATGCAGAAAATGGCCCCCAGATGTGCTAATCACACGGAAGGGGACCCAGATATGCTAATTACACAGCAGGGGACCCAGAGGTGCTAATCACATAGAGGTGGACCCAGAAGTGCTGATCACACAGATGGGGACCCAGATGTGCTGATCACACAGCAGGGGACCCAGAGGTGCTAATACACAGAGGGGGACCCAGAGGTGCTGATACACAGAGGGGGACCCAGAGGTGCTGATACACAGAGGGGGACCCAGAGGTGCTGATACACAGAGGGGGACCCAGAGGTGCTAATCACACAGAAGGGGACCCAGATGTGCTAATCACACAGAAGGGGATCCAGATGTGCTAATACACAGAAGGGGACCCAGATATGCTGATACACAGAAGGGGACCCAGAGGTGCTGATACACAGAGGGGGACCCAGAGGTAATAATCACACAGAAGGGGACCCAGAGGTGCTAATCACACAGAAGGGGATCCAGAGGTGCTGATACACAGAGGGGGACCCAGAGGTGCTGATACACAGAGGGGGACCCAGAGGTGCTAATCACACAGAAGGGGACCCAGAGGTGCTAATACACAGAAGGGGACCCAGAGGTGCTAATCACACAGAAGGGGACCCAGAGGTGCTGATACACAGAGAGGGACCCAGAGGTGCTGATACACAGAGGGGGACCCAGAGGTGCTGATACACAGAGGGGGGACCCAGATGTGCTAATTACACAGAGGGGGACCCAGACGTGCTAACTGCGCAGAAGGGGGACCTCAGATTGCTGATTATACAGAAGGCTGACCCAGATGTGTTAATTACACATAATGGCACCCCAGATGTGCTAACTCACAGATCGGAGCCCCAGGTGTGCTGTGAGTAACCAGCCCTTCTATGCCTCAGTTTCCTTTCTGGAAAATGGGTCTCCCAAGAGTATGAAGCCAGAAGCCACTCCTCAAGCAGCAGCTGAGGAGCTGGCAGAGGCAGGAGGGGGCACAGAGCGGGTTGGGGTTCCCGTCCGGGGTGAGATCCCGCTCTGAGGCTCCGGTAGGCAGGCGACAGCCTGGGGCTCACTAGCACCCGAGCCCACGCAGGCCTTCCACATCTCTGAGCATTCCTGCTCTGCCCCCAAATCACAGCCCCGCTGCTCCCTGCCCAGGCCCCACCTGGACCCCACCTAGTCTCCTCCCTGGTCCTCCCCGGCCTCCACACTGCCCGACAGCCTGTCCCCGGGCAGCCCCAGGGAGCCGGGAGACCAAGTGATGTGGATCGTATCCCCTGCTCTCACCCACCATGACTCCCCAGTGCCCTCTGCATACAACTCAATCTCCCCTGGCCTACAAAGGCCTGGGGGTGGGGGCTGGCCCTGTCCCACCTCTCACCTAGTGTCCAGTCCCCTCGACATCCTGGACCCCACCTCGGGGCCACAGCAAAGCTGTCCCTTTGGTGCAGAATGCTCACCACCGCCCAGTATTTCTCAGATGTTAGGTTTCAGCAGAAACGTCACCTCCTCCGAGAAGCCCACCTGTCCTCCATGTCACTGGGTCATGCCTGTGGGTGGGGAGGGGATCCTGAGGACCCTGAGAAGTCCCACCCACCCCAGGAGCGCCCTAACTCACAGTGTGCGCTCAGCCCCCACCCACGGGCCAGGCACCAAGCCTCGGTTTCCCCAGGCACCAGGCTGCAATTGGGCGCCTGGGAGCTGGCGATTCTGAACTCGGTCTGGCACCGGCCTCTGCGCGCAGCAGCCGGGTCAGGGATTGGGGTCAAGGCCGGGCCCTCACGGTGCCCTCTGGACGCCGCCCCTCCTGCTCCCTGCGCACCCCTCGTAGGCTGTCCGGCCCGCAGGCAGTGCTTCCCTCTTACGACCGCGGTCTGTGGGCCTGAGCCCCGAGGGATCGCGCGCATCCACCCCGCAGTGCCCGCACGACCCACCCGCTCACGGCCTCCGCAGCTCCGGACCGCGCGTCTGCCCGCGCTGCGTCTCCACCGGCCTCCTCGCTCCACCTAGCGGCGGCCGCAGCCCGGACCCGCGCGGGGCCTGGAGAGGGCGCGGGGCGGCCGGGGCGCACAGCCTAGGTCAGGCACAGGGAGGGCGCGGGGCCGCCGGGGCGCACAGCCAGGGTCGGGCCCAGCGAGGGCGCGGGGCCGCCGGGGCGCACAGCCAGGGTCGGGCCCAGCGAGGGCGCGGGGCCGCCGGGGCGCACAGCCAGGGTCGGGCCCAGCGAGGGCGCGGGGCCGCCGGGGCGCACAGCCAGGGTCGGGCCCAGCGAGGCTGCGGGGCGGCCGAGGGCGCACAGCTATGCCAGGTGGGGCCTCACCCCACCCCTGCGCACCTTAGTCTGAAAGGGAAGAGTCACAGTCTCCTGTTACAAGGCTGGGAAACTGAGTCACGGAGGGGACAGGCCTGGCACCTCAGGTCACACAGAAGGTCAGGCGAGTTCAAACCAAACTCCAGGGACTCAGGACCCCATTTACGTCCCCCCTCCTCACCCCAGGGACACAGAGGGGCCTGGAGCCGCTGGCGAAGGGGGAGGCAGGGGTACGTGTGGCCCGGTGGTCAGTCATGCTGAGGAGGGGGCCGTCCACACCGCCGTCATGCTGGACTCGAGGACAGATCTGAGCTGAGACCAACCCCAGCTCTTCCACCCACCCGCTCAGGAACCTTGGCCAGCAACCTGGTCTCCGTGGCCTCAGTTTCCTCGTGGGTAAGATGGGTGTAATCATAGGACATTTGTGAGGGTCCAGGGAGGTGTGGGAGGGGGAGGTCGATGTCTGCACACAGTAGGCATTCGATAAATGTGGGCTGTTGATTACCAGTGAGTAATATTGTCACCAAGGCTCCTCCCCCTCCCCACCTCCCCTCTCCTTGCCTGCTCCTGCCCTAGGCCTCCTTGTGTTGCCCAGGGCACTCTGCTCCTTGCCGCCTCAGGGCCTTTGCACGGGCTATTCCACCTGCCAGGAACGCCCTTCCCTCCCCCTTACCCTGACTACCTCCCCCTCCGGTTTGTCTGTGGTTCCCACTGCGTCCCCACTGCGTCCCCAGCATTCGGCACGGGCTCAGGCACAGAGCAGGCGCTCAAGAAACGCATGAGGTCAGATGAAAACAGGGCTGGCCCCAGACCACCCCTCCCCACCCCTCCATTCCATCATTCCGGGGAAACGGAGGCCCAGAAAGGGGCAGCAACAGCAGAGCCCTTGGGTCACCTGGTGGGGTAGGCTGAGGAAGCCCCCGCCTCCCCCTCCCCACCCCCAGCCCCTGAGGAGGGCCAGGCTGCAGAGGCAGAGACCAGGCCAAATTGAAATTGATCATGGGGAACAGCTCGGCAGGGTGGAACAGACACGCGGCCGCCGGGGAGCGCAGGGGTGCCCGAGCGTGCCGACGCCTCCCGGCCAGCGAGGGAGAATCGTTTAATCTTCAGTGGAAGCTTCCAGCGGCAGCCTCCGAGGAGCCGGGGGGCGAGTGGCTAAGTCACCGCAGCTGGCAGCAGCGAGGACACCTCCTCCCTCATTCGTTCATTCACCCCTCTCTTCCTGCAGCATTACGGCCGTGTGCAAACCCGGATGCTGTCTTTGTCCCTCCTCGGCCAGCCCTGCCGGGTCGCTGGAAGCAGAGAGAGGGGCCACAGCCGGGGCTGGAGCCCACCATCCTGAGTGGCATCTCCGGAGCGCCTGCTGTATGCAGGGCTCAGCCTGGTTAATGTGGTTCCTCCTTTTATGTGTCCAACAGCCGTGCTGTTCACATCCTTGTGCCCGGGGGGAGGCGCGGAGAGGAGAGCGGGCTCGCCCGAGGACTCGGCCCCGGAGAGGGGGAGCTGAGAAGCCTGGGGCAGAAGCTTTTGCCACTATTTCTGTTGTCCATGTCCAGGCGGGAAAAACTGTATGGAAGACAGTGGGAGCTATGGAGAGTCTAGAGCAGGGGAGGGCAGTCGGGTGAGGGTCTCCTGGGCCTTCTCAGCGGGGACACCTGGGCCGTGTACCCCCTTAGCCATCCCCCACCCCAGATGCCCAGCGTGGCTGTGGCTGCCTTCCAGGACCAGCCAGACCTCCCTTGAACATCCTGTTTTGAGGCTCAGAGAGGGCAGCTGCCGGCCCCGGGTCACCCAGCCTGGAGGTGGCAGGGCCCGATTCCACCCAGGGCCTGGGGGCTTCCAAGGGCCCTGCCTGCCCTCAGTTTTTCCCGGGGCCTCCGAGGGGTGGTGGCCAGACGCGTGGCCAGGGGAGTAACCGTGTTCCCTCTAAGGCCCTGTGCCCCTGACCCGGAAGCCCCCCTCGGCGCCTGGGGCGGGGGTCGCAGCCGGGCCCATCTCTTGGGGCCCCTCCCAGTAAGGGTCTCAACCCGGGATTAGGGGGCCGGGGTCGGGGGTCAACAGCATTTGCCTCGGCTCCTTTCTGGCCGCGAGCAGATCCGTTCTCCCTGCCACCTCGCATTTCCTGGACAAAGGCTGGGCGGAGGGAGCAGGCGGGGGCCGGCCCGGCACCCCTGGGAAAACCCGCAGCTCAGGGCAGTCTCTGCCCCCCCAGCCCCCACCCGGTCCTCAAAGGAGCAGCGAGCAGCCATGCGGAGCGCCCACGCTGCAGATGGGGAAACTGAGGCTGGGAAGGGACAGAGCGGGGGCTGCCAGGCTGCGAAGGCCCTCCGCTGAGGGTCCGGTGGCGTTCTGTGCCGGCCTGGGCTGCACGGGGGCCCCGGTGGGGCGGCCGGCACTGGAGGCGGCGGCCGTGACGGCGGCGGGCGGGGGGCGGCGGACAAAGGCGGGCAGGCCGGGCCCGCGGGGGTGCGTTCCGCTCGTCAGCGCTGGTTCCACATGAGTCCATCCTGGACAGGCCGGAATAATCCCTCCTGAGACATTGCTGGGCCGTGACGACTTGAAGGGGCCCGAGGGCCTGACTGACGGCCGGGCGGGGGGTGGGGGGGAATGGAGGCCCCCAACACCCGCCCAGTGCTGGGGACGTCTTTGAGCCATTGCTGACGATGATGATGGGGAAACTGAGTCACGGGGAGGCACACACATCCTCCCATGTCACACGGCGAGGGCCAGGCACCCACCCAGGCCCAGACCCCGGGGTCGGCCTCGTGGGGACCTCCCCAGCCCCCACGGCCGCACAGCCCCCCGTGACCTAGAGGAATCTGGGGGCCTGGGCCCGGCTGAGTTCCCGGATCACTCGCCTCCTGTTCATTCCCCGGGACCTGGGCGGCAGGCACGCACAGGTGGCTGGACCAGAGCCAGACGGGTGCCCCGGGAAGGCCCCCAGCCCGGGGAAACGGCCGTCTGCCGCGAGCCTCGGTGTCTCCGGTGGTCAGGGCTGCTCTCGGCTGGATGGGGGCGCACAGGGCGCCTCTCGTTCCTCCTCCCCACACTGGGCACCTGGAGGACTTCCACAGGTGGGGCCGGCGTGCGGGAGGATGGAACAGCTGGGGCAAGGGCCTGGGGCAGGATCCTTAGCAGACCCGTGGACCATGAGGGTCAGCCGGAGGCTGGGGGAGTGTGGGGCCAGGCTGGGGAAACTGAGACCCAGAGGGCGGTGGCAAGGGATGCTGGGAGGGAGGCCAGGGCTACATGGGCTAATAACCCTGGCAGGACTCCCTGTCACCTTCAGAGATGAGGGGAGATCCCTTTCTGCCAACCTCTCCTCCCACCCTGGCCTCAGGTCTTGTCTCCAGTCCTCCCTCTGGCCACAGGGCCTTTGCTTAGGCAGATCCCTCCACCTGCTGTACCCGGAACGCTGGGCGAAAGGCGTGGGCACGTCCGCGGCAACGTCCACTGGGTCCAGGGACCCTGAAATCACGGCCCCAGATCCTTGCCCTCCCCGAGCGGCTCCTCCTTGCCGGCCGGGGCCTGGGCTCACTGGCAGCTGTGTCGGGACAAAGACCCCCGTCTCTGGTCCCCCATCTTTCAGACCCACCGAGGCCACCTTGCCACCTGTGGGAACATCCACCTAGGGAAGGGACAGCCGTGGAAGGCGTCCGTGACCGTCTCTGGACGGGGTCCCCTGTGGGACGCCCTGGGCAGGGACCCTTCACTCTGAGTCTGGGCCCACCTGGACCTCAGTTTCCCCAGCTATAAAACGGGTGCAGGGCTCTGCAGAGGAAGGCCCGTCTCCCTCTGCCCCGACCCCCGGGGACCGCTCCCCCCAGCCCTCCGGGGGGCTCCGCTCCGCTAATCCACCAGCCGGCCCGCGCCTCGGTTTCCCCTCCCGGAGGCCTAATCCCCGGATTGTCGGAGGCCGGTTTTACATACATTTAGAGGCTTTTCATAATAGATTTACCGGGCCCCAGAACGGCCCTCGCCGGGCGATTAGCTGCTCCTTAATTGAAAACTCCCTTCCCGCCCCTCTGCCCCTCCGCCCCTCTCCGCTGGGTACCGGTGGAGGGAAGGGGCCGGGGGGACCCCGAAGCTGCGCAGGCCCCGCGGGGGCTCCCCGTGTGCTCGAATGGGGTCTCCCTGGCTGCCAGGACCTCACCGGCAAGATCTGCTGCCCGCCCTGCCCGAGGGGCCGAGCTCGGACTCGAACCCGTCTGTCCCACGCCCCGCGCCCAATGCTGCCACAGCCCTGGGGGGACGGGGTCTCCCTGCTTCAGATGGGGGCACGTGACCCACCCAGGGGCCCCTGGCTGAGGAGCTGGCCACACTCAAGCCCAGGCCTGTGGGACCAGGTCCTGGGCTCCCACGCTGGGGCTCAGAATTCGGGTCCTGGACCCCAGATCTCCCTCCTGGACCCCCTAAGTGCCTCCCCTGGCCCCCACCAGGCTGCAGGGGTGCAGGGATGTTCGCCGACAGAATGGGGGGCGGTCGGGGGCCAGGAGCCTGTGATTCGTCCCCGCCCCCCACCCCTGCCATTGCCGCTGGGTCCCCAACCCGGCAACTTACTTCCTCCTGTCACCAGGATGTGGGCCGCGTTATTTATCCGGTGTATATATGTATTTTAATTTAAAGATCTGCCAGCCAGCACGGCTGACTCCCTCGGAGCCCCCGCTGTCCCCCGTCCTCTGAGAGAAGCTGTTCCCTGCCACCCCCCACCCCCACCTTCCCCGAGGAGTGGACGCCAGAGGATGAGGCCAGCGCCTCCAGCCTCGCCCGCCCGTTAGGTGAGAAGGAGCACTCAATGTGGAGTCTGTGCAGACAACACACTTATTCAGTCAACAAACATTCACTGAGGGCGGGCTGACTTTGTGCCAGACACCGGGGCCCCAGAGGGGGAGGGGAGAACGAAAGGCCCCGCCCTCGTGGGGCCGGCTGTTCGGGTCATGGAGAACCCCCAGGATCTGAGGCCCCGCCGTGTGCCACCGTGGCACCATTCTCCAGATGGGCAAACCGGGGCTCAGGAAACAGTGGGGACTCGTCTGAAGTAAGAGGCAGAGGCGGGGCTGGCCCCCTGCAGCTGTGCCCTCAGCCGGGGGGAAACTAACCGCTCTGTGCTTCAGTTTCCCCTCCCCGCCACAGGGCGTCTAGACCGCAGCTGGGCTGCGGGCACGATGGACGATGCTAATAACGGCCCCCGGGCATGCGAGGATGCCATCAATAACGCCAGCCAGGAGGGGGCCGGGGCATTGCAAACCACAGCTCTGGCGCGCCTGGCGGGCAGCGGGCCTGAACTGTCCCCTGCGAGTGGCCGGTGGGTGTGGCCAAGCTGTCTGAGGGGGGCACTTTCGGGGTGCCCACCCCACAGCAGGATAATGACGGGCTCTGATTCTCGCCACCTGCTGCTGTGCGGGCAGCTCAGGCACCGACCGTGGGGTCCCGGCTGTGGGCCTGCGCTGGCCCACCCCTCCTCTGGCCTCAGCTCCCTCGTCTGTGAAATGGGTCTCAGAGGGGTAAACTGAGGCCCAGAAAGGAAAACGCCCCCCACCCTGAGTCGGGGCTGGAACCCAAGCCTCGCACCTCACTGCACACTCGGGGAAACTGAGTCCCCGAGGGGTAAGGCAGCTCAGCCAAAGGGCGGAAGGAAGAAACCAGGCCTCCCCGGCCGGCTCCTCGGAGACCAGAGCTCACGCCCTTGCTTCGTAAATGGGGAAACTGAGGCCCAAGGTGCAGAGCTGGGACCTGAAGGGTGACAGGATGCTCCTTCGCAGGGAAGAGTCCGCAGTGGGGGCACCGGCCTGGAGCCACCTCGGAGGAGCCCAGGGAGCGTGGGGAGGGGTCCTGGGGGCGCTGAGGGCACAGGGGTGGGGGTGGGGGTGGGGGGGCACTGCAGGGGTTGGAGCCTGGGAAGGGGTGGGGGATGTGAGACCTGTGCTCTGGGGTGTGGGGTGGGGGCCGCAGACACCCCAGGTTCCCCCGTCTCAGGTTTAGGGGTTCCCCTGGGGCGGGCCCCCGCTCAGCCTTCTGCCCGTCCCCGCCCGCCCGTCCGTCCGCGGTCACCGCGGCCGCAGGAGGCTCTTAAGCACTTAGAGCTGCAAACTGGTGTGAGGTTGCGGCCGACTCTGCAGCCTGCCAGGCCGGAAATCCCCCAGGGCCGGTACCCCACCCCCGGCCTCCCTTCCTCCCCCAGGACACCCGTCCAGGCTGGGACGACGCGCCGGATGCCTGCCTCAGTTTCCCTCTCCTCCCACAGTGGCAGCCCCTCGAGGTGTCAGTGACCATCATGAAAATACTCCTGGCAGCCCTGGGAGGGAGGCCTGGGGGCTCGCGGAAGGCCCATCAATAATAATGACCCCCCTCCCTCCACCCCCGCTCTCCATCAATGCCCCTTGGGGGCTGGGGCTCCAAGGGGCCAGCGGGGGGATCCTGTGAAACGACTTTCATGGCTTGTCTTCCAGAAGCTTCTCCCATTCCCAGGAGTCAGGCGCTGTGACCCCAGACCCAGGGAGGGGGCCCCACAGCCCGGGGTGCGGGAACCTGAACCCGGACATCCCCAAACCCGTGCGGGTACATCAGAGCTTGGGGAGAGGGCTGCCCCGGGGCCCCGACAGCCTGGTAGGTGGACACACATTTCCTGGCAGCGGGGCGTGCAGGGCGGCCCCCTCCGCCCAGGCCCCCCGGCTGCTGTGGGGGGACCTCTGTCTCATCTCCCCCGGGCTGCCCTACGCCCAGCTCCTGATCCCACGGAGGCCCGGGGCTCACCGTGGCTTCACCCCAGGACCCGTGGGGCCTGCTGGGGCCTCAGTTTCCCCATCTGCACAGAGGAAGGGGCCTCCCGCACGGCTCGGTGCCCCCCCCCCACAGACTGCACCATCCATTAGGGCCATCGACCGCCTCTGGGCCTCCATTTCCGGATCAATGGGGGCTGTCAGGGGATGTGGGCGGCCCCCGGGGGTCTCTCTCTGGTCTCAGAGGGAGGGGTCCCACCCCAGACGCCGCCGCCCCGCGGTTCCCGGCTCCCGTAAGTGAGCCCAGACGTGTGAAGAGGACCAGGCGACAGTGCAGACAGAGGCGGCACAGAAGGGTCCCGTGGCCTCTGGACGCCCCGGCTCAGCAGCCGCCACCAGCGTCCACGCCCCCTCCCCGGCCTCCAGTCCTGCCCCAAAGCCCCCGTGGCTGCCCCGCCCACTCCTTTGCTCGGCCGTCGGGCCCCCCCTCAGCCCCCTGCCCGCTCCATAAAGACGGGGCAGAGATCAAATTCAGTCTGGTCCTGCCGCCTGCCCTGTGCTCGGTGTTCGAGGCCCCTCCCTCCCGGTCCACACCCAGCCCCGGCCACTTAATTTCCGGCCGGAGTGTCATCTCCGGTGATTTATGGCTCCTCAGGGGCCCCGGGCCGTGAACACGCTTTTTATTCATCCATCAGTGGCCGCCCGGCCACCTGCAACCTGGACTAGAGTCCCCAACGCTGTGACCCCCTCCATGGCCCATAAGTCCCCCAAATATGGGGCCTGGAGACCGCTGGGGCGAGCCCCACCATTCTCACCCTGACGCCACCAACCAAGGGAGGGCCCAGCACTGACTGCACACGGTAGACACTCACTAAAGGCATGCTGGGGGCGCTGGCATTGACTCGGGAAACGCAATTCTCATGGTATATTCTCTTTTCTGATCGTGCAGCTTCTGTGTAAATATATATACAACATGCATTCATTCAATGAGCATTTATTGAGCGCCTACTGTGTACCAGGCACGTTCTAGGCACTGGGGACACAGCGGGGACCAAGACAGACAAAAGTCCCCGCCCTCGGGGAGCTGACAGTGGGGAGGAGGAGACGGACAAGAAACAAGATCAATACGGGGGGTGTCTGAGGGTGATGAATAAACGCCCCCCCAAACCAAGACGGCCAAGACTCTGAGGGGGGCCGAGAGGGGAGGCACGCTCCTCCCGAAGCAGCCATCAGGACCCCCCACTCCCGGACCCCCTGCCCGTCGGGCACCGAGGCGGCAGTAATGGGCCGTGGGAGGGAAATCACTTCCTCTGGAACCTGCGGCCTGGAGAGGCTGCACGCGGGACCCGAATACCGATGGCTGCCCCCCCGGGGGGCAGCGAGCGGAGTCGGGGTCTCAGCTGAGCTGGGGCCGTGGGGGCCCCGGCTGTGCATAGCACGGCCCTGGGAGTGAGTGGCCACGCCATGCGTTGATGGTGGTCCCCGAGGCAGTGACCGGTGGTTCCTGAGAGACCCGGGCCCCAGACGCGAGTTGACGGTACAGGGGTGAGCATGGCGCCTGCCGCTGCTCGGTCCCTCCGCACACTCGTGCACACGTGTCTGTGCGTGTGGCAAAGTCCCAGGGGAGACTCTCCACTGCGGGCCAGGCACCGAGTCCCAGTGATGACCACACAGACCCGCCCCTGCCCTACGGGGACGCCCAGCCCGTGGGGGAGAAGGACAAGTTAAGAATCAGAGATTAGACAGTGAGGGGCGTGGGGTGAGCCGCCTCTTAGCCAGGGAGGTCGAGAGGGGACATTTGACCTAATCTGAAGGAGCTGAGGGTGAGCCAAGCAGCGATCTGCAGGAAGGCAGGGAGGACAGCATGTGCAAAGGCCCTGAGGTGAGGACAAACCTGGTTTTGCACTTACCCATCCATCCAGGTCACATGTGTGTTAAAACTTGGGGTCAAAAAAAATAAAATCCTCTTAATAGCTAGGTGGAAACAACCCAAACGTCCATCAACAGATAAATGCAAAAACACAGTGTGCTCCACCCACATACTGGAATACGACGCAGCCATGAAGAGGAGTGAGGCCCTGACACAGCCACACCGTGGACGGACCCTGAACACACGACGCTCAGTGAGAGAACCAGACACAGAAGGACACACGGTGTGTGATCCCATTGACGTGAAATGTCCACAACAGGCACATCCACAGACAGAACGTGGGTTCGTGGTTGTCAGGGGCTGAGGGAGGAGGGTGGGGAGTCACTGCTGATGGGGACGGGGCTTCTTTTGGGGTGATGGGATGTTCTGGAACTAGATAGAGGTGGTGGTTGCACAACTCTGTGAATGTACTAAAAATTGTGGAATTGTACTTTAAACGGATGGACTGCATGGGATATGAATTATATCTCAATAAAAAATATTTTCCATAACAAAATACAAGTCAGCTGCCAAAATTCCTCCCTGCGAGCCCTGCATTTAATTCCCCCTCCAGTTCCCGTGTCCCCCCGGCTGGGTTGGGCTGTCTGGACGTGGGGTCTCGAGGAGAGCAGACACGGGGAGGTCCCCTCCCTCTCTGAGCCCCGGGGTCCTCGCCGTGGCACGGGCATCCCCGGGTGGCCCTCCGTGGCGCGCAGCCCAGCGTCCGCCGGCGTCCCCCGCACGGGGCGCACACAGGGGTCTTTGTGCGCTCGGTGGCCTCATTGAGAGGCAGCCCCCGTCTCCGGGCCAGCGCGGCCGAATTAATGAGCTGCGAGCCTTCCTCTTGCTAACTGTCCCGCGACGCTGCGGCCCAGCGGGTGGCACCAGGACGCCGGGCAGCGCCAGGACCCCAGTCCCTCGGCCCTGCCGGGCAGTCGCAGCCTCTCTGTCCTCCGCCCGGGGCTAGGCCGGGTGGAGACCGGGACCCGGAACCCAGCAACACACGCCTTTTGCAAAGCCAGAAGGGGATGAAGAGACAGCAGACTGGCCCCCAGTTGGCCTGGGGCAGCTGGGGAAACTGAGTCACCGCAGTGGAGCTTGGTGACGGAGATGTCACAGAATTTGGTTGGCTCCTGAGAGACCCATCATGGAAACTGAGGACCCCCCAAACACGGAGGAGGGGACGGGGGGCCTCCACCGGCCCCGGGTTCAAGGATTCCAATGTGCTCAGGTGAGTCGGGTGACGGACATCTAGTCAGCCCCTGCTGTGTACTCAGAGCTGGCATCCGCCCCCCTGCTCCAGGGGGCGGGGGCTTGTTTCCTTCGCCCAGAGGGGAAACTGAGGCACACGGAGGGTGAAGGATAGGGTGCCGCCTAAATGCTCATTCCAGGGCCCAGCCCCCAAATGATGTGCAGAACTGAAGACTTGACCATGATGGTCCCCGGACGGTCTCCCCGCCCTCCCCGCAGATTCCAGACTCGACTCCCGTTGTTGCCCCCAAGACCCCAACAAAGAGCACGCCCCCGAGGTTTCCGCTCATTTTATTATAAAAAATACAGAATCCAAAGTCGAGTGTGATGGGAGGGGGGAGGCCCTGTCGCCCGCCCGCGCCGACCCCTACAAAAGCCCCCCTTGGGCCCGGCCGTCTCCCGGAGGCCTCGCACCATATATTTTTATATATAATATGTATAAAACACAGAGCAGGAAAGGCGGGTAGAAATATGAAATTTGTACAAATGCGCTGTTTGCTTCATTAAAGTGTCGGGGGGGGTCTGTTTTGGGTGGCGGTCCCGCCCCCATCCTGTTTCGTCCCGTTTTCTTTCTTCTTATAAACATCATCAGGTCACAGAGTAGAGGCAGGGGCTCCGACAGACGAACTAGCTTATTGCGAAGTGCGGCTTCTATTCTAAAAAGTCCACCCCACCCCACCCCCCGCCAAAATAAAAGGCCCCCTACGAAGGGGAGAGAGAGAAAAAAAAAGGAAAATTTCCAGTCCGTCCTCAGGAATACAGTAAAAATAAATCACAGTATATACTTGCTGGCTCTATTTACAGAAATGTGACGTCTTCTCGGCCTCGGAGGCGAGCGGGCAAGGCTGGGGGGACCGGGTGGGGCCTACGCGGTGTCTGAGACGTGGGCACTGAGATCCTGCGGTGGCCTCGGGTGGCACGTCGTGGGATTCCACTCCCGGAGACGGTCACCAGGAATGAGGAGGGTGGGGGGTCTGAGGCCCCCGGACCAGATTCAGGGGGGACTCGCCCCTCCAGCCTCAGGCCGGGATACCTGGGGGCCCGCAGGGGGCTCCAGCCAGAACCCAACACATGGAGTACCAGATGAGGGGTCCCCGATCCCTGTCCCCCACGGGGCCAGGGACCCCTACCCTGCCATTCTGTTTCCTTCCCAAAGTCACCGGAGACAGCAAGGAATAAATTAAATTAAAAACTCAAGTCTTTCTGATCCAACCATGAAAAATGCACCAAAAACAAAAAAACCATCTTGGAGAAGTTCTCCAGGCCCCCGGACGCGGGGCTCGGCCAGGGGCTTCGGCGACTCCCGGCCCCTCGGGCATCGGGGGCCGGGCCCGGGCGCGGCGGGCAGCACCAGGCGCGGGAGAGAGGCGAGCGCGTTTGGTCTCGGAGGCGGCCGCGGGGCCGGCCTAGGAGCCCAGGAGGGTCCAGAGCACCGGCACGGTGCTGAGGAAGAGCCGGCAGCCGCCCAGGCCGCTGCACGAGTTGTTGCTGGTGAAGATGGGCTCCGGGGCCTCGTACAGGGTCTCATCTGGGGGGACACGGAGACGCGCGGTCAGCGGGCGGCCCCTTCCTCCAGCCCGGCACGGCCTGCCCTCGGGATCGGCTGCCCCTCCCGGGCCCGGAGACACCGTCCACCCTGGTGGGGCTGTGCCTCCAGCGCAGAGCGTGGTAAACAGCAGGCGCCCAATGCATGCACGCCTGGCGCCTGGGTGAAGGCACGAGGCTGTGGGGCCCCCTCTCCTCTCGGGTGCGGCTGTGATGTTTTGAGGGCTCAGAACACGGTGCTCGGTCCATCTCTGCGCCCGCTCTCCGGGCGAGAGGGCGGTGGCCTCAGTGGGGGGGCCTGACCGGGGACTTGAACCTTCACCCTTGAAGGGCTGCAATGTCAGCCCCCTTTGCAGATGGGGAAACCGAGGCTGGGGGGCAGGGCCTGCCCCAGCCATGGTGGATGCTGGGGGATTCCTGAGGCTGTGCTGGGACCACCCTCTGACTCTACCGACCACTCAATGGGTCCTGAGGGCTGAAGACACAAGGATGGGGGCCTGGACCCTGCCCCACCCCCTGAGCACTTACTGGTCGGCCGTACGTAAACCTTCAGCCGCAGGCAGGGCCGATCCACAGCATTGGGCGGCGTGGCAGCTGCAAGAGAGGGGCTGGGGGTTAGTGGGGTGGGGGCTCTTGGTGCCCGAGACCTCCTGGGGCTGTACCCCCTTCCCCACGGTAGTGACTCAACCCTGACCCCAGGTAGGGAGCCACCGATAAAACTCCTAACCATACATCAAAGCCCCAGACACAACGCCCCCTGCAGTCCCCCTGCACATCTCTCCTGCCCCTCCATCTGCCGAACCCTAACCCGAGACTGGGGTGTCTGTGTCCGGCTCCACTACACCCCAGGGCAGCACAGGGCCAGGTTCAGAGGTGACGAACAAAAATACGTTTGTTTTCAATTGATCAGCAAAAAAATCAGTGTAACCCAGTGATTAAGCGGGAATCAAATCCCCGCTCTCTGGGCACCTGTCAGCAAGTCAGCGCCTGTCTGGGCCTCATCCTGCGCACAGGAGATGTTTCAGAAATGATGTCCAGCTGGGAGGTGACGGGAACCAGTTCCCCCCGGGGGGGCGGGTAGTCTCCCTGCCTCGCCCACAGAGGGGCCCGCCCTGCCGGGGCTCACACACAGGCAGCAGACGTTCGGTCCTCGTGCCACCGTTACTGCTCCCCGATTCTGGGCCACACGGCCAGCGCCCGGGGTGGGGGGCACCACAGTGTCAGCGATGAGTCAGGAGGCCGGGGGCTCGGGGACAGGATGGGACAGGGAGGGAGGCCTGAGGCCCGGTGGGGCCAGCGGGTTCGCACCCCTGCACAGGCACGGGCACCCACGTGGACACGGCCGGCCCGTCCCCGCCTGTCCCCTCGGCGGCCGCCACCTCCGCCCGCCCCCTGAAGCCCCTCACGCTGGGACATGAAGATAAAAAGCACGAAATAAAAATAACATTCATCACAGAGATAGGACGAATAATTCCAATAATTATCTTTATGAAACTCCCATCTCGGAAAGAAAAATGTAATTTTTCTTACATTCCGGGGACTTAATTTAAACACCTTCTCCCCCCGCCGCCACCCGCTTTTTCCCTGAATTAAATGGAAAAAATCCAAATGGGGCAGAGAAAGGAGGAAGGGGGGCTTTGAGTTTAATCTGACACCGCAGAGGGGACCTCCCTGCAGCCCCGGGGGGCAGACCCCGCTCCCCACCCGCCCCCAAGACGCTGAGAAAGGGGACCCCACGATCTCGCGGCGGCAGGATCCCAGACGGGCTCCCCGACGCCCCATCCTGGCGGGGCGATGCCCGACCCCGGATCCCGGCCCAGCTTCCGGAGGGGAAGGGGCCGCCGGGGCGCCCCGGCTGCACAGCGGCGGGGCAGCCACCCCCGCCCGGTCCACCGTGGGGGCGTGATGCCCGCGTGTCCCCAGGCTACCAAGCAACCTCGAGAAGCAGCCTCCACGGCCCTCGGGGAATCTCGGGGTGGGCGGGTGATGGGGAGGGCCCGGGAGACCCCTGCCCAGGCCAGCAGTGCTGGGCAGAACACGGGGTCTGCCGGCACCCCCTCGCAGGGCTCTGACCATGCTCCCCTCCCGGCCAGACTCCGTATGCCTCAGTTTCCCTCCCCAGTGCAATGGGAGTGGGCGCCCTGGTCTCAGCGTGGGACAAGCTGACCAGTGGGGCATCGGCTCCCCCAGCCCAGAGGCCCAGTAGCCTGATCCAGGGACGGAGGTCACAGACGTGCAGCTGGGTGTGTGTGCGGGGGTCTCAGCTGGCTCGGAGCCTCAGTTTCCCCATCGGCAAAATGGGGACTCTGACAGCGGGGCCTGCGGGGCTCGCTGAGAGGACAAATAGACCATCCGAGAGCTTGACCCTGGGGATAGAGGCCAGCGCTGGACGAGAGGCCGGCACCAGGCCCACGCCCCTCCTGGTCCTGGCCCCGTCCCACACTCCCCCCTCACGGATGCGGTGGCCCCGTGGCCCCGCTCACAGATGTAGTGGTACTCGTGGCCCCCCCCACGGAGGCGGTGGCCCCACTCACAGACGTAGCGGTGCTCCTGGCCCCCCCACGGGTGCGGTGGCCCCACTCACAGATGTAGTAGTACTCGTGGCCGGGGCGGAACTCGAAGCCGAGCGAGAAGGGCGTGAAGAGCTGGAACTTCTCGGAGAACTTGAGCGGCCCCCCGGGCGCCGCGGGCCGGTTGCACTCCCAGCGCTTGAAGCCGCGCTGCCGGTGGTCGCAGGAGGCGTGGCCCTCGCCGTTGACCATGTAGAGCACGTAGTGTTCCATGTGCTCGGCCGGCGGCAGCGGCGCCCCGTAGTGCGGGCAGTAGATGTCCAGGTAGTCGTTGATGCTCACCTCCACCGTGTAGCCCCCGCCGTCGTCCGCCGCGCCCGCGCGGAACCTGGGGGCAGGCCCGGGGTCAGCGGGGGAGGGCAGGGCCGGGGTCATCAGAGGGGGCAGGGATGGGGTCAGCGGGAGGGGCAGGGATGGGGTCAGCGGGGGTGGGCAGGG
>CM053548.1:13308497-13348029 GCA_028646465.1 Rhinoceros unicornis
CTCCCCACCCTCTTTTCCTCTCTCCTCCCTCCCCTCCCTCCTCCCCTCCCTCCTCCCCACCCTTCTCCCTTCCTCCCTTCCCTCCTCCCCTCCCTCCCTCCTTCCCACCCTCCTCCCCTCCCACCCTCCCAGCCCCAGGGCCTGGACACAGACCCTGTCCTCCCATGGCGACCACCCGCCAGTCTGGGGCCTTGACCACAGCTGTCCAAAACAGGCGCCAGCAGCTCCCGTGGCTCCTGGGCATGAAAAATGTGTCCAGTACCAGGAGGAACAGGATTGCGAGCTTCCCGTATTCTTAATTCGCTTGTTTGCACAGGAAGAGGCCCCCGTGGCTACTGTCCTGGGCAGTGCAGCTCTGCAGCCTCTCGGAGCCGCACCTGGGCACCTGCACGGGCACACTCGCTTGGGACCAGGACACCGAAGGCCGCGTGAAGGGGGGTGCTGCAGCTCAGAAACCCCAGAGCGGCTGAGATGGGGCGCTGGGGGGCCTAGAGGGGTCGGGGGTCCTGGAAACCCCAGGGAGGCCACAGCCGCCTCGCCTGCTGACCCCAGGTGGTGGGACCCGGCTCTGCTGGGTACTGGGCATGTCGGAGCAGCAGAGCAGCCCCCCACCTTCCAGGAAGATGCCTGGCCTCGACCACCACGGCCGGCCACTGGCCCGAGGCAGGCCGGCCACAAGCCCCCCGTCACGAGCCAAGGCGTGCAGCTTTTCCAGCTCCCAGCTGCCCCCACTCCCGGGATGGAGAACTGGGGGCACAGCGAGGCCCCCAGCCCAGGGGACCGGTTTGCTGCGTGTCCAGTGGGCACGGCCCGCGGGGACAGAGGAGAGCGAGGGGCCTCGAGGCACCAGGTCTGCGCGCCGCCACCTGGCCCGGGCTCGGGGTGGGCTCTAGGCGACACCTGCGTGTGCCTGCGTGCACGCCTGTGCTCGTGTGTCCTGCATCCACCCCACGTGCGTGACTGTCGGTGTCGCGTGTCACGCGGCCTTGTGGCCGTGTGTGTGTGTGTGTGTGTGTGGGTGGGTGGCTGTGCCTGCGAGGCAGCGGCGAGGTGGCGGAAGGTGCCGGAAGGCCCTCCCGGGCTCGCCAGCGCGCACACGCGGCCCTGGAGCGGCGGGACCCGCGGCCTGTCCTCCCGCGCCCACAGCCCCTCGCCCGGCTCTTGGCCGCGAGAGCGTCCCGCTCCCGGCGCGTTAACCTCGGCGGGGCCGCCGGCCGCCACCCCCGTGCGGGCGCTGATGGGCGCTGATGGGCCCCGGGCCGGGGGCGGCGGGCACCCTCCTCGCCGACGGGGGTGGCGGGGTCGGGCAGCGAGTTCCGGATCCGGACGGCAGAACGCGGGTCTCTCCTGACCTCATTAGAGTAATTAACGTGCCCTTTGAAGCTCGAGACAGCGCTCAGAGCTCTGGGAAGGGGACGCAGATCACAGAGGGGGCCGGGCCGGGGCTGCGCGCGGGCTAAAAGCGTGTCCCAGCGCGTCGGACACGGAGAGAGGGGCAGACGGAGACGGAGGGAGAGGAGCAGCGTAGACAGACACCAACAGGGGGCCGGGGGCATTCAGAGAAACAGATGCAGAGACAAAAAAAGACCCGCAGGGGTAAGATACGAGACACAACAGCCAGAGCCCGAGGGCCAGGCTCACCTGGGAGTGACTTGTCGAGGCCTCCCAAGGACTCCGGCCTCACCTCAACTTCCCTGGAAGGCCTGCTGGCCCCTCAGGGCAGGACCCTCCCAAAAAAGCAGGAGCAGTGAGGGAGGACTTCCTGGAGGCGGCAGCTGGGCACCAGAGAGATAAGGAGCAGTGTGAGCAGATTTGGGGTTGGGGAGCCAATAGAGGCTCTCAAGAAGCAGACTGGGGAGCAGTACAGACGACCCTGGCTAGACAAGAGGGTGAGCAGCTGACCCTGACAGAGACGGCTCCTCTGCACCCTGCTGGCGGGCAGGGACCCAGGCTCAGGGCAGCAGGGAAGGTCAGCGGGATGAGGGGTGGATGGCCCCAGGAGCGGATGGTTCCCAGGCGGGCAGCAGGCTGGCCCCTCCCACGGTGGACAAGGACACAAGGTGAGCTCGAGTGAAAAATCCGGCCCCACGTGGACCTACTTCTCCACCTGGACCGCGTTTAGCTCTGGGGAGAAGGCTCAGGCCACACCTGGGCCTGGCCGGCCAGTGGCGCACGACTGCCACCTGGTGGCGGCTCCTCCTAATGAGATGGCTGTCGTGTGTGGTGCGGGGTCTGAGGGAGATCCCAGGCTGCCGGCACCACAGGCCATCCCCTCCCCTCCAAACCTACAGGTGATGGGGGAGGACTTTGCCCAGAAACAGCAGCTTGCAGGGAAAACAAGGACCCCAGAAGAACCCATCAAGCCCCTCGCAGGGGATGGGGTTCACATGTCCCCACGCAGCTCAGATACCCAAGATAGGGGTTCAAGTGCTCCAATGCGGGTCCAGCGCCAGGGGATGGGACTCAGGTGCCCAGATGGAGGTCAGGAACCCAGGGTGGGGGTCCCGTGTCCAGGATGGGGGCTCAGGTGCCCAGATGGAGATCAGGAACCCAGGGTGGGGGTCCCGTGTCCAGGATGGGGGCTCAGGGGCCAGGATGGAGATCAGGGGCCTGGGATGGGGGCTCAGCTGTCCCATGAGGCCTCAGGTGCTCTGATGCCCAGGATGGGGGCTCAGGTTCGGCAATGATTCCACATGAGGTTCACGGGGGAGAACATGGTGGGCACAGGGGTCCTCACGCTGCAGGAAGCTCCAGCTCCCCCACACTACATCCCCAGGGCTCCTTGAGAAACGCCCCCAAAGGTGCTGATGGTATGAGTGTAAGGAAACAGGGATCCCGGAGGATCTGGCCCTTGAGAACCCCAGGCTGAAAACAGCAGCAAATCGCCCTTGAGCAAAGACTTTGACGGATGAATAGGAGTTCTGTCTCGACCCACGAGCAATGACCGGCAGGGCTTCTCCTGGCAGGTGGGGGCAGGTCTCCCCCAACTCTCCGTCTACCACATAGCATCCTCCACTGGACTGTCTGGACAGTTGGGAGCAAGGCCAAAGAAGCCAGCTTGATCACAGGTGGGAGAACTCAGGCCAGGACGGAGCCCCGCTCTGCTGCCCCCCGCCCCAACGACGTGAGCCAAGATGCCGGATCTGGCCCAGTGTGGAGCTGGGGGCCAACTCGAGAGCCACTGGTGCCTTTATTGTCCCCAGCCCAGGGGGAAGGTGCTCCCAGAACGGCCCCTCAGCTCAGGTCAGCTGCAGCCCCCGGGGGAGGGTGAGCAGCCCGAGACACGGTCCAGCCAGGGGCCTCAGTGCTGGGAGGCCTGCCAGGGCTCCTCTGGCTTCCGCCTGGCATTCTGGGTGTCCCGTCCAGCTGGGGGCTGAAGCGGCTTCGGGCAGGCTGGGCAGGCCCCACACGAGCTCTCAGGGTGCAGCAAAGCCGGCAGGAGGATCACAGGGTGCGCCAGGCACAGGCGGCAGGCCCCGCGTCTGTTCTTCCCCCAGGACAGCTGAAAACCCCACCTCCTCGCCCTGAGCATCTGGAAGATGAGGAACAGGTGTGAGAGGCATGGACTGAGGGGCCCGCCCGCTCCCCTCCCACCGCGTGTGCCTGAGGCTCCCCCTTCCCAAGGGCAGCAGAAGCTCTAACCTGCGCAGCCGGGGACCCAGGTCCACCTCCCCCAGCTGGCCCAGAGAGAGGGGATTCCCCCGCCAATAGAGATGGGGAGCCAGAGGAACTCCCACATCACACCGACACCTTCCTCAGGTAGCTTGGAAGTCACAACCGTACCCTGGTCTCGCCGCCTCCTGCGGGCACCCCCCTCCCCCCCAACATGCTGGAGCTGAACAGGCCGTCCCTCTCTGCTCCCCCTTTGCCAGCTCTGCCCCCTGCAACCCTCTGCCTGAGCTGCTCCTCCCGGGGCCTCCTGGGCAGCACCCGGCAACTAATTCCCCATCTCTGACACTGATCTTGGCCTTCACGGTTGGGCCCAGACTCCGGCGCGGCCGCCCACTCCCATCTTAAAGAAATAGAAAACCGAGACAAGGCGTGAGGGGGAGCGCCTTGCCCAAGGCCACACAGCTGGTGACTGCCAGGCCAGGGCTCCAGGCCCGATCGCGCGTGCGCTGTGATGACCAACGACCTCAAGGGTTGGGGGTCTTCCCGCCTCTCCAGCCCTGCCCCCCCCAGCTCCCCCGAGGCGGAGCCCCTGGAGGCGGGGGGGTAGGGCTGCTACCATCTCAGACTCCTGGTCTCAAAGACCGTGTCCTCGTCGCTGTCCAGCGAGGCCATCTCCGTGGGGTCCTCGCTGTTGGCCAGGAGCCCGTACCTCCTCCGCTGCGGCTTCTTCAACCTAGAAGCAGGCCCAGGCGCTGAGGGCCGTCTCAGCCGGTCCTGCTCCCCCTGCCCCTCAGTCCCGGCACTCAGCCTCCTCCGCCCGACCCCCAACCCTTGTTGCGAAGCTCCCCGGTCTAAGGGCGCGTTTCTTTGGCGACATAGCGATCACAACGATTAATTGCTCTCTTGTCATTAACAGGAGGCAAATACCCCGGGCGGAGACCCCCGGGCCACGAACCCTCGAGGGAGTGCTTTATTCTGCTTTACTGATGACAAGATGGCGTCTCAGAAACGCGGTGAGGGTCTGCCAGACCCTCTGCCTACTGGGTCTTCCCAGTAGGGAAAAGAGAGGCTCCCTCTGGGGGGGCTGCAGCAGCAGACTCGTAAGAGAGAAGACAGCTGCGCACCCACAGGAGCGTCAGGGAAGAACAGAAGGGCCCCTGGACAGCGTCTGCACGGGGGCAGCTGTGCGACAAGGGCGTCACACCTCTGGGTGCCAGCCTCAGAGAGGATGCCAACGCGGAGGTCAGGGGCCTGCGCAGGGCGCCACGGCGGCCTGACCCGGGCAGGGCGTGCAGGCCGCGGGAAGGAAGAAGTCCTCACTCCTACGGGAGCACGGGGGACCACGGAGACCCATCTCGGCCAGCGCCGGGGCGGGCTCCAGCCTGGCCCCCAACTCCGCTCCCCTCCCCGGCTGCGCACACTAATCAAAGCGAAGGACGGTGGCGGCGCGGTCGAGGCCCCGCTGGGGTCGGCGGGCGCCGCTCTTACCGCCGCCGGGCAGAAAAACTGGCGCAACAGACCAACATGTCTGCGGGGGCGGGGGGAGACGGTGCTGCACCCGACGACGCAAACCCGCAGCGGCCCCGTCTGCAAAACCCGCGGCTGCGCCCCGGCCTTATAAACCAGCAGGGCATCACGTGACCACCCACAGGCCACGTGACGACAGCGCGCCGCCCGCCCCCGCCCGCTCCGGAAGGGCGGGGCTCTCGCGCCCCAGCACATGAGGCGCGAGGCGCGCGTTGATTGGCCGCGCCAGGGCGGCGGCGGCGTGCGGCCGACGCACCTGAACGCCCGGATGAGGAAGTAGAGCGCGGCCAGGCCGCAGAGGCCCATGAGCACGTAGAAGGAGCGCAGCAGCGGCGAGCCGGGGTATGCCGACTGCGGGTGCGTGCCGTTGTGTGGCGCGCCCGGCTGGCTCCCGTTCGTCGCGGCGAGCGGCGACGAGAGCGTGGTCTGCGCGGGGGGCGGCGACGCGGCCTCTTGGGTTCCGCACAGCAGCGCTGGCAGCAGCAGCAGCAGCAGGAGCGGCGGCGGCAGCTCGCGCGGCCCCATGGCCAAGCGGAAGCAGAGGCTGCGCCCGCCCCGCCACGGCTGTCACTCACTGGCGCGGGGGCGGGGCCTGCTGTCCGGAAACGCCCGGTCCCGCCCCCGGCCGCTTCCCACCGTGCCCCGCGCCGCCCGGCTGCACCGTTTCCCCGCTTGGAGCGCGAAGGCCCCTGCTAGGCGGAAGGTGGGGGGGGCCGCAGGGTCCCCGCCGCCCCGGGGCGCACAGCGGAGGCGAGGCCCGGCCACGCAGGACGGCTCGGCGCCGCGCCCCGGGCCTCCCTCCCGTCGGGGCCCGGAACTCGCTATTCTCGCTCCGTGCTTCCTGCGGTCGGAGATGATCCTCCCCACCCCTGTGCACCCCGGGGGGTCGGTGGGACCTCCCCGCGCCCCTGTGCACCGCGGGGGCCGGTGGGACCTACCCCTGCCCCTGTGCACCCCCGGGGCCCGTGGGACCAGCAAAGTGTCCCTGTTGTGGCCTGGGCCGTCCCAGAGAGGCGGCCCCCGTGTCCCGTGGGCCAGAGCATTCGGCCCTCGCAGAACCAGGACCCAGCAGACCTAACCGGTGGGAGAAGTGGGCCACGTCGCCGTCCTGACCACGCTTAGTGACTGGGTCCTGTGCGCCCTACCACCGTCCGCCCCACCCCGTGGGAGTCGAGGTGACCTGCCCAGGGCCCAAGGCAGCACAGCCAGGGGTCAACTCCACCGCTCTGCACCCCAAGACGGGGAGGCACCCAGCCGGGGAAGCGAGCTCAGCCTGCAGGGCAGCACAGATGAAGCTGCCTGGGGGTCACTCTGCCGAGACCTCGGCCACGGCCCTGGGAGACAATGCCCACCTCAGAGGAGGGGCCCAAAGATCTTCTCCTCCTCTCAGGCTGTCCCTCAGACCTCAAGACAAGTGCCCAAAACGACAATGAAATGACCGGGTGGTTAATGGTTTGGATCCAGCTCATGCCCGGAACAAAGGTCCAAAAGGGCTTTCCCTAGTGGACATCCCCCACCCCATCCCACCCAGCTTCCCCGAGGATCAGGGGCCCACCCTCACAGCCACACCCCAAACCAGAGTCGGATTTCTGGGTAGACACACCAGTCCTTTATTCCAATCCGACTTCCACATCCCGTCGTGCTGTTGTGGGTGAGGACTGGCCACCGTGCAGCCACCACATAGCCATCCTCCTGGAGCGACTAGAAGCCCCACGCCCCAGCCTCGTCATGAAGCACCTGCTGGAAAGACCAGGCCATGAAACAGAGCTGGCTCCACCTGGAGGCACACACAACACTGCCCCCGGCCGGGGCCCACTGGGCAGGAGAGCAAGAGAGAACCCACCGGAAGGACCGGGCACTGCCAGGGCCAAAGGGCCACACATCACCCACCCAGAAAAGCACTTACAGGTGACAGGCCTCGAGGGCAGGTGGCTGCGCCTCTGACTCTTGCTCCCAGGTGAAGTTCCTCCTGGGACGCTGACCCCAGGTCATCGCTGCCTTCGGGCCACCCTTCCAAGTCACACTGGCTTCCCTTCAACCTGCCAAAGCAAAGGAGCATTACCCCGCCATCCTGGCCTCGCTGGCAGCTGCTCCTCCCCACCTCCCCCGAAACCATCCACAGCTCCTGGGAGGGCCTCCTAGTCCTCGGGGCTGTCCCGGCCGGCGTGCCCAGGGCGGCCTGCGCCTCTGTCCACCCGTAAGCAGAGCCACTTCCCAGTGGGGATGGAACTGCTTAGTGCGGCGTGGGCTCTGGGCAACAACGCACGGCGGCAACAGACGTGAGAAAGCTGTGAGGAGCATGACTCGGGGAGCTCGGAAAAGACTGTCAACTCAGGAACAAAAAGCCCAAAGGCAGGGCGTTCAGGGTCTCCAATCCTGCTTACGGATCGAACCTACTCGTGAGGTGGGACTGCCCGGGCCGCTCCCCTGGCCGCAGGCGGGAAGGGCAAATGGCCAGGGTCTGACTTGACTTCTAGATTGATTGAAAAAAAAAAATACAAAAGCAAGAAACAGTCAAGGGAACTTTCCCCGGGTACATTACTTTCAAACGAGCTCTCAACAAGAGGGGGATGCGGACACGAGCAAAGGGCGTTACCTCAATTACAGGGCTATTTCCACAAAGAGCTAGCCAAGGGAGCGGCTCGCGTCTCAGAGGCTCTGTTGGGCGCACAACACTTCTGTCCTCCGAGGCTGCAGCTTCCACAGGCTAGCAGAGAACGCTCAGAACTCGTGAAGCAACAGCAGAACTAGCTACTGAGAGGTCAGTCGGGTCGCCCAGGGACTCGGCTGCCGTCCGCTCTGGCCTGCCTCTGGACTAAGGTGGTCTGGTCCGGGTCGGCGTCAGGTGCCCGTGTGTCCACCGTCTCGGCTAAACTGCCCACCCCGTCGAGCCCTCTGGCTTCCTCCTCCAGAAGCCTCCCGGGGCTGTCCTGTGGTCTGAGCTGCCCATCCCGTCACCCGCCTGCTCAGCTAACGGGGACCCATGGCAGTCAGCTGTCACCAGGGGCCCGGCCAGCGTCACCTGACTCTGCCTTCCTCGTCTAGCTCTCCGCGGGCCCCGGCAGGGCCTGCGGACCTACTTCTCAAGCTGCCCTCTCTGCCCAGAGCGGACTGCGCGAGCCCGCAGCAGGGAGCGTGCTGTGCAATGAAAGGGCAGTTGTCAGAGCAAGGTTCGTTTCAGACGGTCTTTTAATCGGCTTCGTAAAGCCAAAGAAAACTGCGTACAAGGATTCCTCACCCACTTCAAATACAACAGCAATGGCATATGCATACGTCTTCCAGTAAAAAAAGACAATATAAATAAACAATTTCCAGAACCTCTCCGAAGACATCTGCCCATCTACTGTGGGTCACACAGCACGGACGGGCCGTCCAGGCCGGACCTGGGGCAGTGGGGCGCCTCTGCTGCTGCCCCGGGTGGTCCTACCACGCTACCCTCAGAAACGGGACACGGAGGTGGAAAAAGCCCCAGCTCCCTCAGCTTCCCACTGAGAGCGGATTCAGAGTCCGTTCCATCTCAAAGAGAAGCGAATCGGGGCCCCCAAGTTCACAGGGCCAAGCCCACTGAAAAAAGGAACGAAAAAGGCAACACAGCCTAAAGTAAAACAAACCCACATGACCCCCGATTATCTTCTAAAAACTCCTGGCTCACAGTAAAGGGAAAAAAGCACAATCTACAGTGCTCTCCAAAACGTTTTTAAAACCCTTGGAAAGGAACAGTGCTTCCCTAGAGTGAGAAGCCTAGTGAGGGGGCCATGGGGGTCTGCAGCAGTCAGGCTGTTTGAGAAGATGAGAACCGAGAGAACTACAAAAGTGGGGTGCAGGGAGATGTGGTCACTACACATTAACGGTTCAGCGAAGCTCCCAAAATCTTTAAATATACAGCCAATGGAAGGACGATCTTGAGCAGCAAGGATTTTTACTCGTTGTGTGTAGCTGAGAACAAGAAGCAGGCACAGTGTAAAGGCACCGAGGCGCGAGACGAGAGGCAGCATTCCACTCCCGGGGCCAGACCTGGAGGGCTCGGCCCTGCGGCCGGAGCCACCAACCCCCCACGGGGCAGGCCGGGCCACACATGCACTTAGGCTGCCCGCTCGGTGCGCCCCTGGCTCTCCCTCTCCTGCTCGGTCATCTGCTTGTGTCCTATGTTCGGTGGCGACATTGCTGCTGGCCCCCACACCCGAGAAGGCAGGCTCGGCCCTTACGGGCACGCGCAGCGACGAGGTCTGAGCGTCACTCGCGCAGGCCGAGGCTGGCTGAGCTCCCGCCGCAGGCCCCGGGAGCGCCACTTACCGTAGCTGTCGTAGCTGTCCCTGTAGGACCCGCCCGAGCTCCGCTCGCCGTAGCCGCCGCCCTGACTCCGGCTGCGGAGGACACAGGCGGGCGCTGAGGGCACCCGTCCGCCCCCCGGCCCCGCGCCCCAGGCCCGCGGCCTCACCTGCCGTAGTAGTCTCTGGAGCCCCCGTAGCCCCCACTCCTGGACTCGAAGCGGCCGCCCCCGTAGCCACGGTCCCCACCTCCTGCAGACGAAGACCGCAGTGAGCGCTAGCTCCTGCCCGCGCTGCCCACCGCGCCCCCAGGCGCGCGCTCACCTCTGGAGAAGCCGCGGCCCCGGCCGCGACCCCCGCGGAAGAAGCCCCGGCCGCCGGCAGAGCCGCCGCGGTAGCCGCGGGACCGGCTGTCGGAGGACTTGCCGGCCTGGTCCACTCGGATCTGCCGCCCGTCCACAGACTGCGCACCACAGGAGCAGGGTCAGCCTCTGCGCCCCCTGTCGGGGGGGGGGCTCCCGCCCTGCGACCCCGGACCCCTGGGCTGCCCCTCACCTTCCCGTTCATGGCCATCATGGCATCCTTGGCGTCGTCGATGTTCTCAAAGGTGACAAAGCCGAAGCCCCGCGACCGCTGGGTCTCCCTGTCCTTGACGACGACCACTGCGCGGGGAGAGACGCTGCGGTCGAGCGCGCCCCCCGGGGCAGCCCGCCCGCCCGCGCGCCGGGCCGGCCTCACCTTCCGAGATCTGCCCGTACTTGGAGAAAACCTGCTCCAGCGACTGCTCGTTCGTGTCGAAACTCAGCCCCCCGACGAAGAGCTTGCCCTCATCCGACGCCATGGCGGCCTGCGGCGGACACGCGGCGCGCTCGCTGACCCTCCGGGCTCCTGGACCCGAGCGCGTGCTCGCGGGCGCACTGACGACCACCCCCCTGCCCTGAACCGTGCCCGCCCCGCGCCTGGCGCTGGGCTCAAAGGAGTTACAGACTCATCGTCTCACTCGGGGTCCCTCGCCCCCTTCCTGGGCTGGGCCCAGCCCCGCCCCCCGAGACTGGGGCCACACCGCGGCGCTGCCCAGACGAAGCCCCCAAAACTTGGGCCAGGGGGGTGCTCGGGACTGGACACTGAAGGCAGGCACCGGCCTCCACGGCCAGCGGCTGACGGCGCCTCGGGCCTCGCCCCTGCAAAGAGGGGGGCTAACTCATAACCGGGATCGGGGAGCGGGGGGGTAAGGAGTGCTTGGACCACTGTGGGGGGCTGGGGCTGCGGGCGGCTGCTGACTTGGGCCGACCCTCCACTGGCGGGGGGAACCTCCGCCCAACCGATCCGGGAACGCAGGCCAGAGAGCGGCCCGGTGCCGCGGACTCGGGCCCCAACTTGGGACGGCTCCAGCGGGACACCGGGGAGCAGGGCCCCGCCCCGGGCCCGCCCCCGCCGCGCGCATGCGCCCCGCGCGCGCCCTGCGCCACTTCATCCGGGCCCTCGGCGCTCCCGCCATTTCGCTGGGCGCAGCCTCGCGCTCGCGGCCGCCATTTTGCGGCGGCGCCCCGGTCACAGGCGGGTCCGGCCCGGGGAGGGGGCGCCCCCCGGCCGCAGCTCGGCCCGGTCTCCCGCTGCCCCGCGCCGCCGGCGGGGCGGACTCCACCCCGGGCCCGCCCCGGCGCCGCCCCCGCCCAGGGGCGTGCCGCCGCCGCCCCGCCTCGTCCGGCCGGCCGCAGGCCGCCCGCCGCCCCGAGCTCGCGGAGCCGGCGCCGCCAGGGCCCTCACCACCGAGCCGGGCAGGTCCCTGACGCAGGCGGGAAGACGGCGCAGCACAACGACCCGAGCCTTCTAACGCGCGAGTGAGGGGGGCAGTCTGGCGCCCGGCCTTTTGTACGACGCCGCCGGGCCCCGCCCCCTGCGCCGCCCCCCGCGCCGGCCAATCCCTGGCCCCGGACGCCGCGGCCGCGCCTCATATTCATGAGTTGGGGGGCGGGGGCTTGCATCAGCCACGCCCCCTCCGCGCGCCGGCGCCGGGCGCGGTGATTGGCGGGGACGCGCACGGTCCGCAGCCCGCGGCCCGCGTGCAGGGGGCGTGGCCGGCGCCCGGCGGGGCGGGGCTGACCCACTTCAGCGTGCCCGCCCCCCGGTCTGCGGCGAGGAACAAAGGGGCCGCCGGACGCGGCTGCCAGGGGTCCGAGTCTCGTGGGAACCCCAGATGTCGCTCGAACCCCGACCTTTGCTGTGCTCCAAGCAATCGACGACATAGCGACCTCACCCAAGTCCCCCACTCACCCGAGTCCCAGCTCTCAGACGCCCTAACTTCATCTGAACTTGGACCCCAGTCATGATATACTTGCCTACATAACCGGCACCCAGGACTGCAGGACCCCAACGCTCCTGAATGAATGAATGAATGAATACACTACTTCACGCGATCGGCCGCACAGCCCACCCAAACCCCATCCTGAGACACCCTCACGTATGTGGACCCCAATATTTGCCACGATCTCAATTCCTCCTGCTTCCCAACTTTGGGGCATCCCAACTTCACCCGGCCCAGTTTCCCTACAAACCCCAACCCGCACTCACACCTAACTCCCACCCCAACTCTGACGACTTCTTACCTGGTGAGGCGTCCACACCCCAACACTCACCGGGCCAGACACTTGTGCATCCTGCTCCAGACCACAGGCTGATCCCCCACCTGGGCTCCCAAACTCACCGCTTCGCCAGCCCTCCAGTCCCCACTGCACCCTAACATTCAGCGCAGCCTTCGGCCTCCCCTCCCCCATGCGCTCCAGCTCCCCTCCAGCACCTACTTATGCACACCCAGAACCCACTCACTACCCACGGGGGCCGCAGGGCCACTTTGCTCCTCCCCTGTGTCCTTTCCCTCTCTGGGGGGTCCCAAGACCTTTCCTATCAGGAGAACTAGCTTTAGAGAGATCCTCACCCCCACGGCTCCTCCTGGGGAGCCCCTCTTGTGGCCACCACTCGCCCCCTGCCCAGGCCTCAGCTCCTGCTGCCTTCCCCCAAGCACGGAAGAAGCTAGTGGGGACCACTGCCTGCGCAGACCAGAGGCCCAAGCCATAGCCCTGCCCTAGAAAGTCTTCAGAAGACAGATCCTCTGCAGAAGAGGTGGGGGTACTTGAGAACAGACCCCCCCACCCCCACTTTGTTCCAGCCCCACTGCAGGCCTCAGACTCTCCCCCACTCTCAGGTGGGTCTAAGCTGATGCAGCAGGGCATGGGAGACACTGTCTCCCGTGACAAGGTGCCTAGGACCCCTCCTCGGCTCAGGGACCCCCTCCCCCAGCAGCCGCTCATGACTCATGGCTGCCTCCTCTGCACCTCGCCCCCCCACGCCGCGGCCCCCCCTACAACTCCCCGTCAGCAGCAGCCGGCTGCTGCGTCAGCCACTCACGCAGGGTGGTTATTAAAAGGAGCAGAGAGAGACATCGGTGCTCAGCTCCCCCTCCCGCCGGCCGCCCATGGCGGGGCCTGGGGCCAGGCGTGCCCAGTCCAGGAGCAATGCCCGCCCACCCTTTCTGATCTGCTCTCCCAGCAAAGTTAAGGCGCCGGCTCCTCGCCCCAGCCTAGCCCAGGGGGTCCCTGCACCTGCGGCGGCCCCATCACTCTCTGCCCCCCGCCCCGCCCCCACGGTTCTGTGGTTCTGAGTCCGCCTTCTCCTGGTTTTGTGAAGTGCCCTGGTGCATTCATTCATTCATTCATCCCGCCGGCACACATTCATTAAGCGTTTACTACGGGAGCCAGTTGCTGGGTACCAGGCTCCACGTGTACCCAAGACTGTCCTGGATTCCATCATGGCGTGGCCCCATACCTGTGGATACCTGTCGCCAGGTGCGCCGGCACCGGGCCTTGTGTGGGAACTGTGTGCTTGCGTCTCAGGTGTGTTATCTGTCTCCGCACCTGTGTTTCTGCGTGTCCCTGTGACTCGGTGTGGAACCAGAGCCGTGCGTCCCCGTGGGGCGCTCTCACGGGGCTGGGACCACCTTCATCCCTGCCGAGGCCGCTGCACCGCGCTCTCCCCGCCGACACGAGGGGGCGCTGCGGCCTCGCGGTCAGCCTGGCTGGGGGCTCCGGATCCCGCCCCGCGGTGCAACCACCGGCCGCGGGCCCCAGCGTGGGAGGGGGCCCCTGGCCCACCCCCTGGCCTGCCCCCGCGCCTCGGCCTGAGCGCCCGGGGTGGCGGGGGAGGAAAGGGCTCAAAATAGCTGCGGGCGGGGGCGAGGCTGCTATTCCCGGCCCGGACGCGGTGCTCGCCGCCTGCCTGGCGGGGACCGGGATTAGGCCAGGAGGTCCCCCGTGGGCGCATTCACAAATCGCCCCTCCCCAGCAGGCCGCCTGGGCGGAGGGGGCGCCCGCCTCCTGGACCACCCCGCGCCGGGCGCCCCGCCCCCCGCGCCGGTGTCGCCATGGAGACGGGGCGGAGCCACCTCGCTCCCGCACCGCCCCTCCGCCCTCCCGGCAGAGCCGGGCCCTCCGGACGCCAGGTCCTCCCCCGACCCCGGCTAATGACCGGGCGGGAGGCGGTAATGAGCGTCTGGGCCTGGGCCGGGCGTGGCCGGGATGAAAGGCGCGTGTGTAGGGGGGACCCCGGGGCCGCGTAATTACCGCCCCCTCCCGGCCGGCCAGGCGGGGGCCGGGACAGTGCACCTGGCGGCCGCCCGGCGGGGGCGCGGAAGTGGGACCGCCCTGCAGAGACTCCAGCCCGCCCGCCTCGCCCAAATCCGCGGGGCCCAGAGCCAGAGTGAGGGGAGCGGAGACTGGATGTGCGTGCGTGCGCGTTGCAAGGTGTGGTGCACATGTGTGCCCCTCGGCAGGGGACTCGTGGGTACAGAGATGGAGAAACAGGGATTCCTGGGGACAGGTGCTTGTGTGGACACGAAAATGGGGCTGTGCGCATGTGCGCACGGGTGTGGAAGTCTGCGCCTGGAACTCGTACGTATCTGTGTGTGTGCACAAACTGGCACCGAGGTGTGTGCGTGCACGCGCACACGTGGGAACATGTTTGCACGGTGCCCCATGTGCAAGAACACGGGGTTGTGCGTGGACCCCAAAGTGTGTGCATAATCGGGATGTGGATGTGGGAGCAGCCGGGGACAGGGCTGGGTGTGCGTGACTCCGGTGGGCCGGGCTATCCACAGCATATGTGCTCATGGCTGGTGGTGTGACTCACGCCCCTGGGATGGCACGCAGGCATGCTGTGTCAGCAGCGGCCAGTGCCTCCGAAGGCGGTCGGGAGCTACAGGAGGCCAGAAGCCAGAGGAGGAAGAGTTCAACTACCCCTCCCAGTTCACACCTGCACCAGGAGGTGGGGACTTCTGAGGTCTCTAGGAGGCCGCAGGTGGCTGCCAACTGTGAACACAGGAGGTTCAGCTGCCTGTCCACAGAGGAGCGAGATGAGGCTGCACCCTGGCCTCAGTTTCCCTCCTGTTCCTGGGAGGAGGTCTCCACGGTGGAGGAGGACATGCAGATGCAGTGCAGGGGGCACCTGGCAGAGCTCCCTGTGACTCACAGCCCAGGAAGGTGGAGGCTGCCACTCTTTTGCTCCTGGCTAGGCACCCCCATCCCAGGAGTGCCAAGGGCAGGCCATGAATGGGCCGTGCTGGTGACCACAGTCCCTGCCAACTGCACGCACACTCGACCGGCCGGGGAGTGGGACACGGAGACACATGGAGACACACACGTCGTGTGCTCAAGGCCCACCTGTGCCCAGGCAGAAGGCCTGTGGGAGCCACGTGCCTGCCCCTCGGGTCACACGTGTGTTTGCTCTTTCCTACTCATGATGCTCCAGAGAGACCCAGAGGGTGACCCCTTGGACTGAAGGAAACTGAGGCACGGGTGAGCACACAAGAACAAGCATTCATGCATATGACACCTATCAGGTGTCTGAAATGCCCGAGCTTGCACATGCACAGAGGCTCCTGCACGTTCATGAAAACCCCAAGGCTTGCCTTCAAGGAGGCTGGGGACATGCAACCCACTGGGTGTCAACCTGGGGAAGGGCTGAAGGCCACAGCCCCCACCTGCAGGGGCAGGAGAAGGTGACCCCACCCGTGCCCTGTCCACTCACCCGACCTTGGCACCACACACAGGATGTCACCCACACACAGGCTCCCTGCAGGCACAAAGGGGTGCAGAGGGACCCCTGCCTGGCGCTGTGGCATCTCCAGGGAACACAGGTGTGGCACAAATGGAGAGCGAGTGCCCCCTCCCTGGGGAAGCTGCGGGGGGGGGGGGAGCTCAGGGAAGACACCTCCCTATGCAGTGGGTACGTGCGCACATCCTAGCCCTCACCCCTGAGCAGGCAGACGCATCCCTCAGGGGTCAGCCACGGCCCAGGTGCCCAGCTGTGCAGGTAGGCAGCGCCCAGGCCCCTCTCTGGGCCTCAGTTGCCTCATCTGAGAAGTGGGCGTAGCAGCAGCACTTCCTGGGGTCAGTGTGGGGGAGGGAAGGACAGCCAGCGACAGGAGAAGCTCCTGGCTCTTCGTTTTTATCTTTCTTGGTGTCGCAGGACACAGAGAATTGTGTGTGAGCATAAAGAAGGCCCCCTTCTTCATGTCCCCAACAGCCATGGAGCGGTGAGGGCGTGCACACCCCCCTGCACCTGTCCCCGCTCAGATCAGCTGGGCTCTGCTCTGGGGGAGCCTGCAGCCAGGAGGACGTGATGGGCGCGTGGGCAGTGTCTGCGGCCAGAGCAACGGGGCGTGCTGGGGGAGCGCGCTGCCTCGGGTTGGCACAGCGCCTCTGAGGATGTGAGTCCGGGCTGCCGGGTGTGACTTTCAATTTTGTGGTTTTCTAATGGGAGGTCTTGGCCCCGGGGTGAGAACAGGGGCGCCGTTCGTTTCAAGGGTCGCACCATGGATTGAGGTCGTGATGGTGGCAAAGTGTGGGCTGGGGCCGGTTTGGGGTGTGTCTGCGTGGGGGTGCTGCAGAGCCAGGAGCCCAACCTTCAGGGGGGGACCGGTATCGATCCGCTTACTGTTGAAGGCTGTCTGCTCCTTGGTGTGTGTCTAGGGGCTCTAAGAGGCCCTGTGTGGCAGTCTGGGGCTGTGTTGATTCTCCAGGCCTGCGGGCAGCGTCTGGGGTGTGGGGTGTGTGCAATGCAGTTGTAGCCAGCTGTCTCGGCCCCCAGCTCCGCCTGCCCGCGGGGGACCCCGCCCACATTCCAGAGGGGTCAGGGGGTGCCCTCCCCGGCCCCCCCAGCCGGCTCTCGACCTCTGACCCCCTCGCAAGCCCACTCCCTGCGTCCTGGGCACCCAACGCAGCAGCAGCTGGCCCCAGGGAGGGGCGGGAGGCGGGGGCAGAGGCTGGAATGCGCGCCGGGGTGGGGGAGGGGGCGGAAGTGGGGGAGGGGCGGGGGAGGAGCCGGCAGGACAGAGACGGACAAAAATAGAGGGAGGCGGTGGAGAGAGATGGGGACCCAGAGCGAAATAGTGACTGGCCTGGAGACTAAGAGGGCAAAAAGAAAGAGAAAGAGAGAGAAGGGCATGGAGGACAGAACTTGACAGAGGGGGAGGCAGACATGGCGGGGGACAGAGGCCCAGCGGGAGGACAGTGGCCCAGGCAGGGCCCCAGGTGACAGTGGCCCCACCCCCACCCACGGGCTGGGCTGCTCACCTGGCCCTAGTGACACTAGAGGCTGCCTGTCCTCTGCCCTCCCAGGGCTGGGCGTCCGTGGGTGGGGCTGGAGTCAAGACTCCTGGGTTGGGCCCCAGTGCCCTTGGCCGCAGTGGCGTGGTAACTCCCGTTCCCAAGGTGCCTGGAGGGGAAGGCGGGTGGGGGCGGCTGTGCCGGGACACCTGCCCGGTGCTGGGGGTGCAGGAGCTGGCCAGCCGGGGCAGCGCTCACTCCCAGCTCCCCTGCTGGCTCCCGGCCAGGGGCCTGGCTCCTCCCTGCTGTCCACCCCAAGCCACCCCCTGACCGTGGCCTTTGGCATTTCAGAAACCTGAAGTCAGCCCCAATTACCCATTTGGCCACGCCTGGGGGATTCTGACCTCAAGCAGAAAGCTGTGACCCCAGTGACCTTCTCTTGCCCGCCCACAGTTGCCTTATCACCCCAGGATCGCGGCCCACCTGTGAGCCACCACTGGGACCCAGGCCTCCAGCCTGCGCTCCAGGCCTGTCCACAGCGCCAGCCCCGACCCTTGCCTCAGTCTCGAGCCCTCTGCCCAGGCTGGGGCTCCCCTCGTTCCCACCTGGCAAAGCCACCGCTGTTCACGCTGACTGCTGCCTTCTTTGCGTGGACAGAGCAAAACTGAGCCACAGCCAGGCCGCAGCAGATTTCCTGGTGCCCTCATCTCTCCCCTGGGGGCCTCATCTCTTCTTGCCCCTGGCCCAGAGGCTGGCCAGGGGCTCAAAGGGGCATCTCCAACTTCCTCCCCTTCCTCCAGGCTCCCAGCTCCCTGCAGGCCCCTGCCCACCACCTCGCTGTGAACCAGAGGCCACCTTTGGGGAATGCCTCTCTGGCCCTCCTCAGGCCGGCTCCTAAGCCCAGGCGGGGCGTCCAGCCACCTCCTGGATGCTCTGGCCTCTGCTCTCTCCACCTGCTCCTCCAGGGTCCCTGCCTTCGCCTTTTCCTCATCCTCCTCACTTGGCTTGCCACCCCCCATGCATCCGCTTTCCGGTCTCAGGGCCTTTGCACACACCGTGCCCCCCAGCTGGGGCCCCTCTTCCTACACTTGGCCAACTCCTATTCCTTCGGCAAAGCCTCAGCCCAAGTGCCCTCCTCCATCCCGGGGGCTGCAGGGCTCCCCCACCCCGGGGGTCGCGCACACGCGGCCGTAGGGAAGGGGCAGCGGGCAATGCTCGGACGTGTAAGACAGGTGCACGTGAGCGCGCCGGTACTGGGAGGGGGGGTCCAGGTGCGGCACCCCCAGCTACGCCCCCTCTTCCGTCCCGGCGCAGCCGCCGCTGTCAGACCCTCGGCGTGCCTCCCGCCCCCAAGCTTGCGGACCAGCAGCTGGGGGGGAGGGGGCGCACGCCTCCGCGCCGCGCTTGCGCACTCAGCCGGGCCACGCCGCAGTCCCTCCTCCGGGTGGCAACCCCGCGCTGCTATTGGTGTGTGCGGAGGAGCGAAAGGCGCGGCCACCAATGAGACGTCTGCGGGTGGGGTGGGCGGGGCCTGGGCCTGCCGACGCGCGGCTGGGGGCGGGCGGAGCGCCCGCCTCGCGGTGACGTCAGGCCCGTTTCGCGGCGCGTTGCCCTGGAAACCGCATTTCCATCCCCGCGGGTTTCCGGGGGCCGCCCCCTCCCTCCCATTCAGCTTTTTCCTCAATGGGGGGAGGGGGCTGTGCACCGCCGACCCCGCCCCCGCGATCCCCCAGTCCCCGCCCTCTCCCGGCCTCAGTTTACCTTTCTATGCCTCCCTCCCACGTGGCCTGGCCTGCCCCGCCCTCCGGCCGCTGTGCCCCCTCAGCCGAGCCCCCCTCCCCACCGCCCGGCAGGTGTGCGCGCTGCGGACCCGCGCAGGGGGAGGGGCCGATGGTGTCCTCCCAGGACCCCCGGGCCGGGTGGTGACCCTCGGACCCCGGGCTGGGGTGGGCTCGGGGCTGCAGGGCATGACCCCCGCCCCGCAGCGCGCACCCTGCAGCGCAGGCACAGCCCCTGTGATTCAGCAGGTGCTCGGGCGACACCTCCCTCCGCAGCCCGCGCCCAGCCCCGCGGCGGCCACCCCGGTCGCGCAGCCCTCGGCCTGACCCCGGGCCCGGCTGCGTGGGCGGGGCTCGACCTGAGCTGTCCCACCCACACCTCCACCGTGTGGGCCTCCGACCCCGCGGGGCTGTTTGCGTCCCCCACACTGAGGTCTGGAGGGGTCAGCCTGACCTGGACGTCCTACCCACCTGCCGTGGGCGTGCGATGATTTGGGGGTGACTGGGCGGCGGGAGGGGCAGAAGGGCCTCCGCAGGAGGCCTCCAGGACACTCCCCGGAAGGTACCTGTCTCCCTTTTCCATGGGGTCCCTGGAGCCAGGGCTTGGGCCATCAGAAATTGGCCCCGGGAAGGAGCCGATTGTCACTAATTGTACAAACACCTCCAATTCTCCTCTCTGGACCTCAGTTCTCTCATCAAATGGGAGTATAATTAGTTCTAACTCTGGTGGGGGTGCTCGCTAAGCGAGGAAATACATGTAAAATGGCATTAAGTGTTATTACGATTGTCCTGTCTTTGCCCAGCCCCAAGTGCGTGGAGGTGGGACCCAGGGAGGACTCGCCCCTGGCCTGGCCCTCAGGGAGCCCCCCGGGGCGGGCAGGGGTGGGAGGTGCAGATGGAGCAAGTTCCCAGGCCGAGCAGGGGTGGCGGGAGAGGGGTGTTGCTGGGTAGGGCAAGGCCCGGGCAAAGGCCTGGCCGCTTGAAGCATGACGGTCAGGTCAGAGCCGGGGAGGGATGGAATGCAAAGCTGGGGTGAGGCGGGAGAGGGGCCGAGTTCACCCAGGGCCGGGCCAAGCCAGGAGGCCTTGAACGCCAGTCCCAGGCCCCCAGCTTGACTTGGGGCCAGAGAGGACTGGTGGCTCTGGAGGCCTGGTGGCCAGTAGGGGGGCCCTGGTGGCATCTGGGAGGGAGGGGGCTCTGGTCAGGGGCCCACTCAAGTGGTGCCCCCACGGCTGCTGCTGCAGGTGGGCAGACTGTAGGAGCCACCACCCCCTCTCCTTGGCTGGGGAAACCAAGGCCCAGAGCGCGCGGCCAGGTCTCCCTGGAGATGAAGTCCCGTGGGCAAGTCCCAGCCCAGTTCACAGAGCCAGGAACCGAGAGGGCAAGGCCCCACCCAGGGCACGCAGCAAGCGGGCAGCCCCGTGCCCACACCCTGCAGGACTTCCGGCCTTGGGTACTGGGAAGTGGCCGGCCCCTCCCGCCCCCACCAGGCAGCTTCCTGCCCACCCTCACCCCAACCCAGGGAGGGGGCGTGGGAACCGTTCTGGGACGCACTCCCACCCCCCGACTGGGCGCCCCAGGACCCACTTTCCACCTCCCATTTCCTTAAGTGGTAGGGGACCCCGGCATCCCGTCCTAGGCTCCTCCTCGGAAAGACCCCTCAGGCCACTCCCTCAAGTGGTTGTGAGACCATCTAGCATACTGGGAGGGCCCTCTGTGATGGCCAAGACCTCCCCAGGTGAGCAGGCGGGACATTCACTTGAGTTTCATTTTGTTTATTCCTTGAAATCACGGTGTCGCTGAACGTTTTTTTCTTTTCCAATTTTATGTTTTCACACAGTAAACTCACGCAAGGTGCCGGGACACCCCACAGCCCAACCCCTGGGGGCGGGTAATGCTTTCTTGGGGGAGGGGGCCCTGGCGAGGGCAGAGGGGGGCGGGCCGGTTCCTGCCTGGGGCCTCCACCCTTGGACCCGCGGAGGCACAGACGTTATTTAAAAATCGTTAAAAAAACAGAACACGCATTTAAATAGGTCTCCAAGACAGTTCTTCAAAAACAAACCCGCCTCTTTTTTCTTTTTTTTTTTTTTTTGGAAAACAAAAACAAAAAAACAAATCCTTGACCCCTACCCTCTGACCCCTCCCTGCCCACCCCCCCCACAAAAAAATTTACAGAGCTACAGTTAACACATGATGTTCACATCTGAAACCATTAACATATAATGGGTGGGGGGTGAGGACCTGGGTTCACCTACGAGTAGGACGGGGAGGGGGACAGGCAGGGCGTGGGGGGTGTCGCGCAGGACAGACAGGTGGGGCCAGGACAAGACTTGACAGGTGGGGGGCAGGGCCCAAACATCTCCATTATCAGTAAAAAATAAAAGTGAATTAAAAAAAAAAAAAACTCCACCCCCACTGAAATGGCCCCAGTAGGGGGTCTGTCCCTCTGCCCAGGGGGAACATGGGCATGAGTGGGGGAGGGTCCAAATTAGACCAGCAGCGAACCCCCCCCAAGGGGGTTAATGCTACACAGTGTGGCCCCTGCCGGGGGTTTCACAGCTCAGCAACCCCCGCTCCCGGCGGCCAGCCCGAGGGCCCCCAGACAGTCCGCAGGCCCAGATCCCTCAGGTTGGGCCGGGAGGAGGGCTGGGGGCGTCTCCCCCGCCCCCCAGCCAATTCTCTCCCGAATTTTCAAGAGATTCCCAACCACTATTGGCTCAGTCAGAAAATTAATAGTCTATAAATACCCCCAGCTCAGAAAGGAGGGGCAGCGTTGGAGGAAATCGCACAGTGCGTGGACGGCGGAGGCTGGCGGCGGGCCTGCTCCCTGCCCCCCTTTCCTGCCAGGAAAGGGCCCCACACCCGACCTGAACCCCAAGCAGGCTCTGGCCAGCCTCTGCCCGGAAAGGGCTTTTCCTTTTCTTGTCCAGGAAAGAGGAAAGTGGAAATGAGAAACCAAGAAGAGAAAAAAAGACAGATGTGGAAGAGGAACAGTCCCTGGTCGGTTGGGTGCACCTGCAGTTCCTGCGAGTGGGGTGTGGGAGCCCAGGCCGGGGTGCAGGGGGCTCTCCGCCCCGCGGCCCCCTCCCCTCGGCTGTAAAGTGCATAATGAGGCATCTACATGTTCGACTTAAACCTGAAGAGGGTGAGGGAGGGCGGCGGAGCGGAAGGGCTGGGGGCGGCTTCCTCGTCTCCGCTGAACCATCTGGAAAGACTGCTACATATTTGGAGCTGGGGAAGGTGGGCGGGGAGGGACCCGGCGCGGGCGCGGGCCGGGGACGGGAGGCGAGGATGGGGTGACGGAGGAAGTGGGGGGAAGTGTGAGCTGAACCGAGGAGGCAGGAACGCAAGTCCACAGAGAGTTCGGGAAACCATGGTAAGAAGTGAAATTAAAAAGAAAACCAGAAGGAGGGCGGCCAGGGAGGGAGGGGCCTCCGGCTGCGCCACCGCCACCGCCACCGCCTGCCGTCCTGCGCTGGGCGAGGCACGCGGCCACCCGGGCTGGGGCGAGGGCCACGGTTCCTAGGCCACCACGAACTCGGACTTGATGTCGGGGTTGACTTCGGGCTTCCAGACGGAGTCCTCGAAGTCGAGGCCCAGGCCGGCGGCCTCGCTGGGGCCGCCTCCCCCGCCGCCGCTGCTGCTGTCGCTGCGGCCGGCCTTGCGGCTGGGCGGCCAGTGGTAGGGGCCCCGGGCGTCGCGGCGGGCCTTCCTGCGGAGTCGCTTCTGCTGCAGCAGCAGCTGCAGCCGTTCCACTTTGCAGCGGGTGGCGCGGTTCTCTGTCTGCCGCAGCCGGTCCCCTGCAGAGGAGACGGTGACCGTGACTCCCAGGCCCCAATGGAGAGGCCAGACACCGCCAAACAGGAGAACACTCAGCAAATGCCCCCGAGACCCAGGTGCAGCCGCCTGGACACTTGCTCCAGTGGGGGCTCAAGAGCACGCACTGAATCGGGCCGCCTGGGGCTGTGAGGTTATTAACACTCACAAGTTCACAGTCCCCGGCCCCAGCTCGCTCTGAGGGCAGCATGCGTAGGACGCGGCCACCGCGGGAATTAACTGGAGCTTGAGCCCTTGGGCTGCATCCCTGACCAAGGAGAGGCCTGCAGGCTTGTGCCTCAGTTTCCCCTTTGTGACCCGGGTGGGGAGGCTGAACACAGTTACTGTTCCGCCTGATTCCGCCCGTCTCTGGATTTATCGGGGGCACAGGCCGCCCTTACGTGGGAGGGGAAGTTTGGCCCCCTCCTCGGCCTGACTCGGCCATTCACAGTGGCCCTGCACGCCATCTGGAGAAGGTGCCAAGCCCGGGGGCGAGGAGGAAGTGAGGATGGACCCCCCTTGGGAGGCCACAAGGACACTTTGTGCGCCCGACACACACGCTCCCTTCTCTCCGGGCTCACGCAGAGCAGGGCGAGCGGCAGCTGGCAGCCCCCCCAGCCCCCCGTGGGTCAGCTGCTCCCAGCGGCGCACAGAGGGGCCTTGAGCAGCCGAGGCTGGGTGGGGGGCGGCAGGCGCTTACCGGGGGGCTTGCACACGCGGGCCTGGCTCAGGGAGGCCGGGGCCGTGGCCGCCAGCTTCTCGCAGGAGGTAGTTTTGGGGGCGAGGTCCGGGGCGGGCGAGGCGGGCGCGCACTGGGCGTGGCATCGCAGCTGGCTCAGCGATGGGGGCATGCCCTGGTAGTGCCGCGTGGCGCTCAGGAGGTCGTTGAGGATCTGCAGGATGGTGCCGATGTCGCGTCGCGGCCGCCCGCTGCTGTCCTGGCAGTTGGGGTGCAGCGTGCCTGTGGGGGGCGGGGGGGGTGCCGGTGAGTGCCTGAGCGGGGGACACCGGGGCCAGAATTTCATGCCGGCCATGAGCACAGCGGGACCCCAGGGTGGGAGCGAGTGACGGACAACGAGAGGACTCTCGCCCAGGCACGTGGCCTGCCGTGCAGTCATGAGTGTGCACAGAGACCCCAGGACAGGACTGGGGAGGGTGTGACCCCCCTGACGTGTACACGTGACAGCTCACAGGGACGCCTAGCGGCTGGGACACCTACCAGAGAAGGTCCCGGAGAAGACCCCAGGGGCGTGGTTCACGAAGCTCTCGATGACAGCGCCCGGCTTTCGTGAGCGGGAGGCGGGGCTGCCCCCGGGGGTGGATGTGGGGCTGGCGCTGGCGGGAGAGGAACAGTCCATCTGCTGAGGAGAAAAAGGGGCCCGTGAGCTGGGGGTTCGAGGACAGCCTGAGATCAGGGTCCGGGGTGGGCCCCTCAGCGGCCGGGGTCCCCGCCCTCCGGGTTCTGGCTCACCTCAGGGCAGGCGGCGGAGGACGAGTGGGATCGGAAGGAGCCAGCTGTGACAGGCGAGGGGGACGCAGGGGCAGGGCTGGTGGGCACCGGGGGGACTCGGGCGGCACTGGACACCGGCCGGCAGGGAGAGGGCACGGGGGTGGCAATGCTGGGGTCCCCGCGGGCGGCGGCTGCTGCAGCGGCGGCCAGTACGTGGCGGTGTTGCAGCGGGGCGTGCTGGGCGGCGAGCTGCAGCTGGACGAACATCATGTGGTCACCCACACGCAGCGCCAGGGTCAGCGGCGAGCGGCCCGACAGGAAGTCACTGACCTGCAGAGAGCAGCCATCAGCCCCGGGGCCCCAGCCCGCGGCGCCCCCAGCCCGGCCCGGCCCGGCCCCCCGCGCTGTGTGACCTGGGGCCTCTCGCCGCCCCGCTCTGGGCTCTGGGGTCCCTGTCGGTGCCACGGACGCTTAAATAAAATGAATCGATATTTCCGGAAGCCGCCTCCGCCAGCCCGGCCCGGCCCGGGCGCCGCTGGGGGCTGTGGGGGACAGAGGCGGGTCAGACGGGGGGCCTGGCCCTCCCTGGCCAGCTTGGTTCTTTCAAGGGGAAACTGAGGCCAGAGGGGGCGGGGCCCAGCCAGCAGTCACTGCCCTCTAATAACCCTCACCTCGAACCTTCCCCCACTCCCACGGCCCCCAATCTGCCTGCCTGTGAATATGGGAGGGGGACCTAGCTCACCCCCTCCCAGTGAAGCCACCCGGGCCGCGAGTGGGTGGAATTCCTGGACAAATTCTTCCTCCTAACCTTTGCTTTCTCAAGATAAATATTTATCTGTCCTGGGCGGGGCGGAGGCTGAGGGGGAGGCTTGGCCACTGCAGGAGGGGGGCCCTGACTGGTCCCCTGGGGCCTGGACACGGCCCACACAGACGTGAACCCTCAAATCCGGTTCTCCCTTCACAGCGGGGGAGGGGGTACATCTGACCCCAAGCTGCACTTGGCCCTCCTCTGGGGCTTGGCCAGCACCAAGCTCTCCCCAGGGGCCGGGATGGGGGGGCGGAGGTTTCTGAGAAGTGACACAGGCCGGGATGAGTCAGAACCACCGCCTCCCGGCTCTCCACTGGCAACGGCTGGCGTAACCTTCTCTGCTCGGGGGCCGTGGGGACGAGGCGAGGGAGGTGGGCAGTGTGCCCCCCACCCCGAAGCCCAGGCTGCACGGCAGGCAGCCCCCCACCCCAGAGACACCCCTTGCAGGAAGGGCCTGGGGTGGCTTCCCAAGAGCAGCTGGGGTGTCCCCCCCATCCCCTGCTGCCGCCGCCCTATAACTTCCTCCCTGGGGAGGGTGAACGGGCTGGCATGACTCGGTGCCAGGCGGGGAGGCAGCCCTGGGAGCCCGTCACTCCGCCCAGCGCCCCCCCTGTCCTGACGCAGGCACCCTGGGGCGGATGTGAACCAAACACGCCCTGGGCCCCCTTGCCAACCACAGCCCCCCCAGGAGCAGGACGCTCAGTTCTCGGCTGCCCCAGGAAATCACGTGCAGCACCAAGCCGGCTCCCGGGACCCCCCGGCTCTCCCAAAGATGGCAGACCACCCAGCTCCCGGCCCGCTCCTCAGAGCAAGCCCGCTGGAGAGGGCAGGATGCTACATGCCAGGGAGGGGGCGAGGGCCTCGGGGCAGGAGGAAGGGAAGTGGCTGAACAGGTTTCCTGGGGCCAGCCCAGCCAAGGAGGACGGGAACCCGCCCACCCCTTTGCCGGGGCGGGCGGCAGCCTGCTTCCCCCACCCTGACAGCAGGCGGATAGCTGAGGCCTGTGTCACCCTCCTGGGCGGAAGGCCCCGCCACCAGAAAAATGAGGAAAGGACTGGGAACGAAAAAAAAAAAAAAAAAAGGCAGCAACGAGGCCGGGAAGCCGGGTGTGGGCCAGCCCCGGCCTCCCTCCTGGCAGGTTACTAAATATTTTCCTAACATCCTGTCCCAGCCAAGCTGGCCCTGGGGCCCGGGGCCCCGCCCCCGCCCCCTTTTGGGGCAGAGAACAAAGGCCAGAAGGAGAAGGGGGAGGGGTGGTTCCCCACCCCTCACAATGGGGTCACCGAAGGCGGAAGGAGTGTCACGCAAGCTGGCCCCTCCTTCTCCCCTCCCCCCAGCAGAAATTAAAAAAAAAAACCATCACCCTGGGGAAACCACAGCAGCCTTGGAGGGGCTCCGCAGCGGAGCGAGTAGGGCTGCGGACGCAGGCCGGGGTGGGAGCGTGGGCCAAGGTCACCCCGAAGGCGGGCTTGTGGAAGCCCAGCCCCCTCCCCCATGGCGGCCACCGTGGGAGACAAGGCTCTCAAGGTCAGGTGGTGAGCGCTGGGGGAGGAGGAAGAGGAAGCGGGGTGACCAGGCCAAGCTGGCACTAAGGCGGGGCGGCGCGTTCCCTCCCCTCCCCTCCCCGTGGGCCTCCTGGGAGCACAAACAACCCCCAGGCTCCCCAGAGCGGCCGGGCACCGGGCCTGCTACCCCCCCCCCCGGGCTAAGAGGGGCGGGCTGGAGTCTCACCTGCGTCTCGGTCAAACTCTCCAGGGCCTGCATCACAGACTGTTCCGGCCGGGAGGCCTGAGACTACAAAGACAGAGGAAGGAGACCCTGAGCGTGGGCTCTGGCCGCACGGCCGGGGCACCAGGGTGGGGAGGGCCCTGCCTGCTGGGGTGGGCTACCCTGGTGGGGAAGGGGACCCAGATGGATGTGATGGGGACTGAGCTTGCAGGGAAGGGAGCTGCCTGCTTGCGTCGGGGCCTGCAGGGCTCTCTGCCCCAGCCATTTACCATGAGGCCCGCCTCCACGGTGGGCACGAGCGTCAGCTTGCTGCCATCCCCCACGCCGAACTCCTGCAGCTTCCCCGAACTGAGCCGGCTGGGGGGAGGAAGGAAGAGGGTGAGGCTATGCGGAGACAAGGCAGGGACGCGGAAGCGGAGGCCGCAAGGGAGGGCTGTGCTCCCACCCACACCCCTTCCTGGCCTCCAGATCCAGGACTCTGAGCAAGCGGCGGGGGAGGTTCAAGGTCTGGCCCTGGGAACCCCCATCCTGGTGGTTCAGACCCCTTGTCCCTAGGAACCCCAACTCTGCACTGGGGTACCCCCTCTGCACCTCAGCAAGGCACTTTTTCATCATCCAGTCCCAATGCACCCAGTGCCACCCTCCCACCAGCCCGAGGCCAGCCCTGCCTGTAAATCACCAACTCCGGCCTTGGGCTCGTCTTTGTGGGCTCCACGGGGCTTAGCCTTCGGGTCTTGCCCGGCCGGCTCCCGCTCTCCCTCCCTCCCCGGCGCAGGCCGCCGCCGCTTAGACAAAGGAGACCCTCCTCCTCCCGCCCCTCCCCCATGGGGCCCCTCCGCTGGGGATGGACACTGCATGTCCCTGGAGGCCCGCGGGGGGAGGGCTCCCCGGCCTGGAGGCGATTTAAATACCATGGGCGAGGGGGAGGCTGCGGGGAGCGCTCGGTGGCGAGAACAAAGGGGGGCAGGGAGACGCAAGTAGGGGGAGAGACAGCCAGACGCAGAGGGGGCCGCCGAGCAGATGCGGAAGCCGGCGGGGACGCGGGCAGAGGCGGCGGCGGCCGCGCACCCCACCCCCGCAGCCGGGACCCCCGCGCCGCCCGGGACTCCTGCCTTCCGCGAGGGGGGCTGCCTAAGTGCAGCCGGGGGCGCCCTCGCAGCCGCCTTTGTGCAGCGACCCCGGGCGGGGGAGGGGGCCGCGGCAAGCAAGGCCGAGCAGAGGGCGCCCGAGAGCGCGCGGCGCGCCCCCGCCCCCCGTCTGGCCGCCCCCTTCCTTCCCCGAGCGGCGCGCTCTTTGTTCCCGCCCGGGGGCCGGGGCCCGAGGGGGCGGCGGGCCGGGGGCGCGGGGCCGGGGCGGCGCGCGGCACCTACGTGTCTTTGTGGAGCAGCGCCAGGCGTTCCTTGGGCACTTTGAGGCGCTGGGACAGCCGCTTGCGCAGCCCCTCCACCGTCTCGTCGGGGGGCACCGACAGCTCGTAGCGGGTGCCCGTCGTGCTGTGGATGGCCAGGCTCATGGGCGCCGCCTCGGCCGCCGGGCCCAGCTCGCAGGCGCCGCCGGGGGCCCCGCGCCGGCAGCTCCGGGCGCCGCCGGGCTGCGGCTCCATCCCCGGCCCGCGCTGGGGGGCTGGGGTCCGCGGGGCGCCGCCAATCCTCGCCGCGCCTCCGGGCAGGGCGGGGGGCTCCCCACACGCGGGTCCGCGGGGTCCCTGGGGGCGGGGGTCAGCGCGCGCCCCCGTCGAGAAGGTCCCGGGAGCGGAAGGCAAGTCAGGAATCAAAAATCCGAGCGGCGCTCCGGGGTCGCGGCGGCTCGTCGGGGCGCCTTCCGCGGGTGGGGACTGCCCTCGCGGCTCCTTTCGGGGCGGCGGGCGCGGGGGGGGGTCCCGGAGGAGGGGGTGCCGCTCGGCCAGCCGCGCTCGGGGTCGTCTGCCGCTCGGGCCGCGCTTCCCGGCGCGTCCCCTCCCTTAGCAACAGCCGCCGCCGCCGCTGCTCCGAGGATCTGGGGGTGAAAGTAACGAGAAAAAAAAGTTATAATGTATCAACGTTCCGAGGGGCGGGGCGCCGCCCCCTCCCATTCACTACTTACTCCGCCGGCGCCGCGCCGACCAATGGGCGCGCGCCGACCGCCCAGTCGGCCGCGCGGGCCAGCCAATGGGAGCCGCCGCGGCGGCTGCCCCACGTGGCCGCCGGGCCCGCCCCTCGCCCCGCCCCCCGCCCGGCGGCCAAGGAGCGCGCGGCGGAGGCGGGGCCGTCGCCGCTCCGCCCGCCCCCGCGCCCCGCCCGCGCCGGGGGCCATTCATAAGGCCCGGCGCGCGCAACAAAGGGCGGGCGGCCGGGGGCGCGGGACCCCGGACCCGGCGGCGCGGCGAGGGTGCGGGCGTCGTCCCCGTGCCGGGAGGGGCAGGAAGCCGCGGGGCCTCCCCCCGCGCCCGTCCGGGAAGCCGCCGCGAGCGGAAGCGGGAGGCGACCCCCGCGCCTCGTGGCCGGGCCCCGGCGGGGCGGCTTGCGGGAGGGTCGGCCTGTCCGGCGCCCCTACCCGGGGGGGCGTGAGATCGCGGCGAGGGGCGGGGCCTGCGCCCCGGTGACGTGGCCGGTGCCGGGAGGACCCCTCCCGCGCCGGTGCCACCTCGCGTGCCACCCCCGTCCCGCGGGCCGGCCCGCTCCCCGAGTCGCGCCCGCCCGAGCCGTGACGTGACGCGGCGTCCCCGGCTGCGCCCGCGCGCGCCGCTCCGCTCGGGGCTGCGGTGAGTCAGCAGCGCCGGCGCGCCCTCTGCCGGCCCCGCCCGGGAGCGCTGCCCGGGCACCGGGGAGGGGGCGCGAGGCTGCCCGGGGTCGGGGGAGGCCGACGGGCTGCGGGCCTGGGGGCAGCCTCGCCAGGAGCGTGCACCCTCTAAGTCAGGATACTAGGGCCGCACAGCCGGGGACGCTCAGGCCGGAATGGCCACTAGCTCAAGGTCACTCTCGGGGAGGGGGAGTGCCCGGGGGGCGGGGCGGGGGCTGAGGTCCCGTCGGGGCGGCGTTCGCTGCGCCGAACTCCTCCCACCCCACCCCCTGGGGGGCTCCCCAGGACTGGAGACACCCCGAACCCTGGCTGCCCCGAGAACAAAGAAAAGTGGGACACCCTTAAAGCCTGGAGTGGAGACCCTCCCCTTCCCAGCCGCCAGGTCCCACCCCGCACTCACCGGGCGCGGCTAGTCCGAGGTCCCCACGGTCCTGAGCGAACCCACGTCCGGGCCGACTGCACGCTGGCGGGGCTGGTCTGGGGCCCGAGCCGGCGGCCCCGAGCCTTTATCCGCGCCGCCTTCGCTCGGGGTGGAGTTTGGGCGGGCAGGGGGCGGGGGGCCGGGCGGGCGGTGACGCAGGCCGGCCCCCGCCCCTGCCTGCGGGCCAGGGCCCTGGGGCGCCTTGGCGCCTGGGCCGTCCGCCCCCCAAGCCTCGCCCGTGGAAGAGGGGGGCGCTCCTTGAATGCAGCTGAACCCGGAGTTACGGTCGGCCGCGTCGACCACTCGGACGTACCCCTGTTGGGGCCCCCGGGACGCGGTTTCGGGGTGCACAGCCGGGCTCCCTGCCCCACCCCCTTTCCTGCTGTCCCAGTCCCGGTGCTTCCGCCTGGGGGCGCCCGCGTCGGGGGGCAGGAAGGGGGTCCTGAGTCAGCGGCTGCGGTCCAGGAAAACAGGCCCGAGTCACCTGCCTGGAGTGGGGGTGCCCCTGCCAGCTGCCCCTGCAGCCCGGCCTCCTGCATCCCTTAACGGTGACCTCAGAGGGCATTTATGGAGCGATTAACCTGCACCAGGCCTGCCGTGTGCCGCCAGCACGACTCACTGGGCTGTGTGACCTAGGGGCACACTGGCCTCTCTGAGCCTCAGTTTCTCCAGCGGGGTGGGCGGCAGGGCATAGAATGAAACCAGAGTCCAGCAGGGCTCACTCTGGGGATTGGGGGTGTAGGGCCCTCCCTTAGTTCCAGCGACATTGTCATTGCTCCTTAACGCATGCTCACAGGCTGGCACCCAGCCTCTGAGGTGAACACAACCACCCTACCCATGTTACAGATGGGGAAACTGAGGCAACACAGCCAGCAGCAGAGGGAACCTGGCATGTCCTGTTTGTCCCTGCAGGGTACCCTGGGTAGGGGGCTTTCTGGTGGAGGATGATCCTGGTTGGGGTGGGGCCCTCTGGGTCCCCCCGTGCCCTCTGCCCAGAGGAGGGGGTCCCCAGCCCTACTCCCCCACCCCCTGTCCACTTATCTGGTTTCTCCCTTTATCTGGCCTGACCACCTCCACCCCCACCCTGGCCCTGGGCGCCCCTCCCAGGGCTGTGTTCCTTTCCAGGCCTCCGTCCTGCTCCCACCCAACGCTCCTGCAGCCTCTGACCCCCCACCCTGATACTGGCACACCCAGACACTCCCAGCCTCGCAGTCAGGGCTGGGCCAAGGGAGGGGCTGGGGGAGCCCCTGGGAGTGGGGGGGTCACCGGGGTAGGGGTTCAGGGGTAGATAGGAGTTTGCCAAAGAGGATGGGGTTCCAGGAAGCGGGAACAGCCACCTTGAAATTCTGGGTGCTTGAGCGACACCGGGGGCCAGGCTGAGGGGCTGTGCTTGGGGGCCTGGGAGGGGCCTGGGAGCCAGGTCTGCCCTGCTTCCTGGAGCCAGAGCAAGTCCACTCCATGTTGCAGGGGCTCAGGGACCGGCAGGGCTGTGTGGCTTCAGGGGATCTAAGACTTTGTACCTCTGGTTGCCGGGGGAGGGGGACGGCCCTCCTGGGTCACACTTGGGGTAGGGGCAGGGGCCGGCCTGGCACTACAGGCCCAATGAATAAACCTGCTAAGTTGACACGCTTCCTGCTTTCTTTCCCGCCTGGTGTCCCCACGCTCCAGCAGGAGGTCCCAGGGTGAGCACACACAAGTCACGAAGGCGCCCCTTCCCAGGAGAATAAGGAACCCTCGGGCGCCTGCCTGCCCTGGCAGAAGGGGTCACGATCTCTGGTTCTTGGCTCTGTGAGCGGCCCCACCCTGGCTGCCTCCTGCCCTGGGACACAGCCTGGCTAGCACTGGCTGTTCCCACCAGCCCATGTCAGACGTGCGTGTTCCCTAGGTTCACACCTCCCCAGGGGGCCTGCGCTGTGCTGGGGGGTCCTAACTGCGTCTGGCTATGTCCCCAGCCAGGGGCCGAGGCCTCTCAGGGCATGGGGGTGCGGGAAGGGGGTGCCTGGTTTGGGGGGCACTGGTCCTGCCACTTGGTGAGGGTGTCCCCCCTTGGGCCCCCGCCCACCCCCAGCAGTGTCCTTGGTCTTATTTATAGCACCGGGGGTGGCCAGGAACTCGAGGACCTGGGCTCCAAGCCGGGGACGGGGAGGGGTGGGGCTGCACCTGTGACCCTGTTGCCGTGACAGCCTTCAGGGGCTGGGGGTTCCTGGGGATCTAGACGCGGCTGATGGGGCCTCATTGGCCAAGAGTTAAGGGGAACCCAGACAGATGCCCCACAGCTACCACCTTGCCTCAGCGCCCCCGCATGCATGTCTCCCATCGTGTCCAGCCTTGAAAGCGCAAAGGGACAGTCACTCACACGGGACCGTGACACACGAGTGCACAGCCCATCCGTGATGACGTGCCCTGGGGTGGCCTCCCGTCACCTCCTGGCTGCCCGTGACACACAGGGTGGCCCCAGGCTTTGCCTCACACTCACCCCGCTGGAATCCCCCATCAGCCCTGCTCAAGCCCGGAACAGGAGATGAGAAGAGGAGACCCCCAGCCCTGAAGTGCCCTGCTAGCCACCTGGACACCTGGAGCCAGCGTCTGAACACCCTCACAGTTGCAAATGGGAGGAGGTGAGGCAGCACTGGGGCCGTGCCAGGCCAGAGCCGCCTCCGCCCAGCGCCCCACCCCATCTGGGGCCGGCCCAGGGACTGGGTGCCACGGAGGTGCCAACAGCACCGGGGATCAGGCGCACAGGCCCACCCACAGGCAGGGTGAGCACAGGGCGGGGCCTCCGTGGGAGCAAGCAGGACCCGCCCCTTCCCAGCACGCTGGGGCAGCCGGGAGCCCAGGGGCCGGCGTCATGGCCGGGAGCAGGGCAGACCCCCAGGTGTCTGTCCAGCAGGAGCTCAGCCACACACACCCCCCACTGTCCCCAGACCTGGCGGGCACCTTTGCCCACCCGCATCCTCTTGGCTGAAGGCCGGCACCCCGCCCACTACCCGGCCCGGGCTCACTGGCTGTTCCCCCTGCACCCCCACTCTCTGGTTTCCTGCAGACCTCCGAGGACCTCTGCGGCCACAGCCTCTGGACCGCTGAGGCTGAGCTGGCGTTTATCGCCCCACCTCACAGAAGGAACCCGAGAGTTAGGGGAGAGGCCAGGCCGGTTCCAAGCCCATGGCCCCCAACAGGAGACAAAACCAGCACACACGAGGCGGGTCCCAAGCTTTTAATGGGGTCATGGGCCGAGGGCAGGCTGTCCCACGGGGACGCTGGAGCAGAGATCTCTTCCGCGGACTCTGCAGGAGCAGAACGGTGGCAGGTCAGGTTGGAGGATCTTGGGAGGCGGGATGAGAGCCTCCCGGGGTGACAGTCCCCCCAAGGACAGGGCAAGGTCTCTTTGGTCGCTCCCACCACCAAGCCGGCCAGAGCCTACAAGGGGACAGGGCCCTGGGGGTGCGGTCTGCGCAGAAGCTGGCCCTGCACTGCCTCCTGGTGGTCTCCTCTGCAAGGACACCCCCCCCTCCAGTCTGGACCCACAGGAGTGGGTTCCACCAACCCTGGCCGCCCCTACCCAACTCCCGCCTCCGCTTCCCTGCGGGCAAGGACCACGCACCGCCTACTCGAGGGCCTTCACCAGGGCCTCGTTGGCCTCGATTCGGATTTGGATCTCGGCTCTGGCGGCCTCGTCCGCCGCCCCCGACAGCTCCGACTGCGCCTTCTCCAAGTTCGCCCTGGCTGCCTGCAGGGGGTGGGTGGCGGGTGAGGACCGAGCAGGGACCCGGGGCTGGTGCCTGCCCCTCCCCCGACTTCCCTCCCCCGCACCCTGGGAGCGCCTGCCTGCTCAGTGCCTCAGTTTCCCCGGGATACTCACCCCCAGGTCCAGCATGTCCAGTGTCACAGCCTCTTCGGCCAGTAACTGCACCGAGGAGTCCGCGTTCACGGTGACCGAGCCGCTGCTCACTGCGAGAGAAGTGGGGAGTGAGGGCTCTAAATCCACGCCCGTGGGATGCGGTCAGCCCCAGAGCCGGGAGAGCGGCCCCACAGGGTGGCCCTGGGGTCCAGCACAGGGGATGGACTTCCAGAGAGAACAGAGCCCCCCCTTCATCCACCAGTCGGTCAGCTGAGCTAGGGTTGGGGTGAAGACGACCTGGGCTCAAAACTCGGCTGTACGAGTGAACAAGATGCTGGTGCACGTCTTCTTAGAGCGGTTCCTCCCACGCAGATCTCTTTCCTCTTTTAAACCAGCTGCCCTGACAAAGTTTTACTTGTCTTGTTGGCATCTGTCTTCCTCCAACCCACGACACGCTACTTAACCACAGCCAGGACCAAGGGAACGCGGGTGCGTCTGGCTTGCTTGCGCTGTGGCCTCAACTGAGATGGGAACGGACCTGCCTGGACCTGTGGCCCCTGCCCAGCCTCGCCCCTCTGCCCTCCTGCTCGACTCACCGAAGTATTTGGAGGTGGTGCCGTCCTCGGCGTGGACGACGACCAGCCCCGGCCGCAGGACCTGCAGGGTGGGCACGTGTGCAGCCAGAATACCAAAGGCTCCTGTCTGCGTGGGCACGTCCACCTGCCGGATGTTGGCGGCGTTGAAGAACACCTGCAGAGAACACACCGGGAATGGGTCACCGCAGCCCAGGCCCATGCAGCCTGGACTCAGTGTCCCTTGCAGTGAAGTGACCTGGGAACTACCACTGGGCTGGGCGCTGTACTTCTGGTCTCTGGGCAAGGCCTTAGACTCTCTGTTCACAGGAAAAAGATAAAATCGAGTCACCCAGGCCCTTGCACACTGACGTGCTCCAAAGGCACAACCAGCAAAGTGTGCCAGCCCAGGGGGCACACAAGGAATTTATCTCTGAGGAGGTGCGAGAAGCTCTGGCCCTGCTCCTGCCCTTGGGTGTGGGATTCCAGATGCAAGGTCCAGAACTTTAAATTCCCAATCTCAGGTGGGAAGGATGAAGAGTGAGGTGGGGAATGGGGGGCAGCAACCTGGGGGTTGAGGGGCTGGAATCCCAGACCACACGGGGGAGGGGTGCAGGTTCAGAATGGGGGGCCACAACCCAGGGTTGGGGGGCTCAGATTCGGGACCACACAGGAGGGGGCACAGGGAGCGGGATCAGGAATGCAGTTGGTGACCTGGATTGGGGGCCAGGATCCCGGACCACACGGGGGAAGGGCACAGGAGGCAAGTGAGGAATGGGGGGCAGTGACTGGGAGATTGGGGGGCTCGGATCCAGGACCACAAGGGGGAAGGGCACAGGAGACAAGTCAGGAATGGGGGGCAGTGACCTGGGGGTTGGGGGGCTTGGATCCAGGACCACAAGGGGGAAGGGCACAGGAGGCGAGTCAGGAATGGGGAGCAGTGACTGGGAGATTGGGGGGCTTGGATCCAAGACCACAAGAGGGAAGGGCACAGGAGGCAAGTCAGGAATGGGAAGCAGTGACCTGGGGGTTGGGGAGCTGGGATCATGGACCACAAGAGGGAAGGGCACAGGGCGAGGATCAGGAATGGGGGGCGGTGACCTCGGGGTTGGGGGGCTCGGATCCCGGACCACACGAGGGAAGGGCACAGGGCGCGGATCAGGAATGGGGGGCGGTGACCTGGGGGTTGGGGGGCTCGGATCGAGGACCACACGAGGGAAGGGCACGAGAGGCGAGTCAGGAATGGGCGGCGGAGACCCGGGAGCTGGGGGGCTCGGATCCCAGACCACGCGGGAGAGGGTCGCGGGTCTGGGGTCTGGAGTGGGGGCGGCGGCCGCGGCGGGGTCCGAGCCCGGCCAGTGTCCGAACCTGTGTGGGGGAGGCGAAGGTGAAGGACATCTGTCCCGGGCCCGCGGCGGGGGCCGGGGCGGCGGCGGCCTCGGCGTAGGCGCGGGCCTGGCGCACGAGGCAGCCCAGGCCCGGGCGGCGGAGCAGCGCGGCGGGCAACATGGCGGCGGCGGCGGCGGCGGCGGCGGCGGCAGCAGCGGGCAGACTCCGGCCAGACGCGGGCGGCCTGGAGGGCGAGCGGGACGACGCGCGGGGACGTCTGGGAGAAGGAGTCCGGGCGAGGGCGCAGCTGCGAACTACCACTCCCGGCGGGCAGCGCGCGACGCTGACGACGGCGCGGCGCCCGGGCGCGCGGCCTGCTGGGGGTTGTAGTTTCCTTCCGGCTCCCAACCTGGTGGTCCCGTGGAAGGCAGGTTAGAAGGTTGTTCTGCATTGGGAGAACCAGAAGCCTGCACGGAGGAGGAAACACTTGAGTTGAATTCAATATTTTGGAGGCACTCATTGGATGCCAGGCGCTGGAGAGACCTGCATCAGGGAAATCTCAAGATTCCTGCTCTGGTTTGGGGCGGTGGGGGCATTTAATGGACATTCAAAGTAATAAATAAGCAAATCTTATAGTATGTTACGAAGTGACAAATACCTTTAAAAAAAAGAAGCAGAGTGGAGGGGGAGATTGGGGCAGGAGGCGATGAAGCAGCTGCAGGCGTCCCGGGGAACGGCATCCCAGGCGGCGGATCCAACCCGGGCAAGCGCCCGGCGGTGCAGGCACGGCTCGGCTGCAATCCCCACAGGTGTCGGCAGAGGGCGCCTCGCGTCCGGAGATGCGCTGGCCGCGGCCCCGCCCGGCCACCGCCCCCGCGCGCGGCTGACGCAGGGGCGCGTGCGCGGGCGGCCCGGGGCTCTGCTGACGTCACCGCGGCCCGCGCAGCCTCGCTCGCGGCGCTGACGTCACCGCCCCGCCCCCGCGCTCACGCAGGTCCGCGCCCCGGGCCGGGCCCCGCCCCCACCTCGGGCTCCGGGAAAACGCGGAGTCCGGGCTGCCCGGGGTGGAGGAGCCGGGGGCGCAGGGTGCGGGGCGCAGGGGAGCGGGGTCACGGCTGGGCCCGGGTGGGCAGGTGCTCTGCGGCGGCTCCCCAACCCCAGGAAGCGTGCGCCCGGCTCCCTGCCCGATCCCCGAGGCGCTGCCCCGCGCTCCGGCCTCCCAGCACCCGGGCAGTCCAAGGAGGCCCCGGCCTGGCGCCCAGACCCCTCCTCTGGGCCAGCACTGTGAGGTGCACTCGGCGCGTCAGTCCCAATGCCCTGGGCATCCTGGCCCTGCCTGGGGTGGAAGGGAGTCCTGTGCGCAGCCCTGACCTCTAAGCCCGGACCCCATATGGAGGCCTCATCTAATCGGCTCCTCAAACCCATCCATTGGACGGCTTCTCTCCCATCCCCATTCCACGGTGGTTACTCAAGTCCCAGACCGGGGGTTGTCCTGGAATTCGGTGGACTCACCCAGCTCGGCCACTGCAGCTGCCATCACGGGCTTGGGTGGCCCCAGTCTCCTCCGCTGGCCTCACCACGGATGTCTTCGCCCACAGTCGAGGAACCTGCTGGGAACCGCAAGATGGTTTCCCGTGCTCCCTCCAACACGTTGAGCTTCTGCTAACACACTTTGCTACCTCAGCGTCTTTGCACATGCAGTTCCCGCTCGCTCGGAGCCAGCTCTCTGGGGTGTTTGTCCACTTGGCTACCCCTTGCCCTCCACAGGTGTCACCTGTGCTCCCATCTCTGGAGCTCACCGTGTAGTGGGGGCAGGGGTGAGTAGGGACACCACACACAGGAGCAAGTAACAGACAACGTGCGGGGTGCGGGGCCCGGGAGAGAAACAAAGTGCAGCGGGGGATGGGAGTGTGGGGCGGGAGCTGCGATGTTGGCAAAGGCACTCAAGAGCAGAGGTACGGAGATTGTGCCGTTGGGTGAGAGTTGGAGGTGAGGGAGGGAATCTTGAGGCTGATAAAGAGCGTTCCAGGCTCAGCACCTGCAGGTGCAAAGGTCCTGCAGTTGAACTAGGCCTTTGACTCACTGGAGGAGAAAGGAGTGCCACTGCCGGCTGCTGACCACAGGGCCAGGCGGGCTGGGATGGGACCTGGACCAGGCTGGTGGCAGGTTGGTGGCCTAAGCACCTAGAAGGATGAGACACAATTGTCCGAGAGGAAGAAGGGGGAACTTTGGGGTTAACAGGGCATGGGGTTTCTGTCGGGGTAGTCCTGATGCCCCGCGGCGCGGGGCAGGCCTTGGTGGCACTCAGCACAGGTTGTGTTCTGTTATCTTTGCTGGTCCCGACAAGGCAGGGTGCATGGTGAGCCCCGACAGTGCCGCCCCCCGCATGGGGACGAGTGCCCGACCCCCTGGGCTGTGCACCCTGGGGACCCCCAGATTGGAGGAAGCGAAGGAGTCGTCAACGCATCCCAGGACCCCGGGCTGGGGGAGTCGTACCTCCCAGCACCCCTCCTGGTCCCCCGTCCCTCTGGGACCGGGAAGGGTCGGGAGTCGTGCCTCGGGGGCCGGGGGCGGAGATTCAGCCGCCGCGGGAGAGGGCAGCTCCACGTGGGGAGGGGGCGCCCGGGAGCGCAGGCTCCGCCCCCCGCCCTCGCCGGAAGGGAAGGGGAGGCGGTGGCCGGCTCGGAGCGAGCCAGACGCGGCGGCGAGCGCGGTGGGGGCGGCCGGCCCCGGACCGGGCGGCACCGAGCGGGTCCGAGCGGGCTCGCCGCCAACGCGGTCACGTGCGCGGCCCCTCCCCGCGCGCCCGCCTCCCCCGCGCGCCGCGCTCTCCATTCATAAATTCTTCGCCTGCTCCGCGGCCGCCGGGTGCCCGAGCCAGCCGGGAGCGCCGCGCAGCCGCCCGCCCGCCGCCCATGGGCCGCGCGCCCCGGCGCTAAGGTAGGCGCGGCGGGCCCGGGGCTGCAGCGGGGCGGGCGGGGGCCGGGCCGGGGCGCGCGGCGGGGATCGGGATCGGCTCCGGGGCCCGCTCTGGCTCGGGACCCCCAGCCTTGCCCCGCGAGGCGGCGAAGCCGGACGGAGGGAGCGCAGGCTCCAGAGCGGGTGTGGGGGCCCATGTGCGGGGCTCGGCATCCCCCTTCGGTGGCCGAGAGACCCCCGCCCACACCCTCCCCCGGCCTCAGTTTCCCCCTGTAAGATCCAGCCAGGGCGATGGCGTCTCCGCCTCCTGGCTTCGCCCGAGGTTGAGATGCGCCCGGAGGCGGGCTCTCTGCATCTCCTCCCTCGCCATCCCCGCCCCCGGGCCGGTTGGGGGCGCGCGGTTGGGCGCGGTGGCGAGCTCGCTCGGGGAGCCGAGGCCTGGCTGGACCTCGGAGGCCGGCCCGTGGGGAACCTCCACCCTCGGCTGCTGCCGTCCCCGCCTACCCCCCAAGAGCCCAACTCTCTTCCTCCTCGGTCTCCTGCCTTCTTTTCTGCCCGCCTGTCATCGTCCCTGCCCCCTCCTTCTCCAGCCTGAACTCATTTTCCGACCTACATATGCGCGCCCCCTCCCCCCGAGGAGCCGCGGCCAGCCTCTGACCCGGAGCGCTGAGGACACTTGGCTTTCGCCAGGAGCGCCCCCACTTCTCTGAGCCTCAGTTTCCCCCGTTGTCGAGTGGGGTCAAAGCCCGAGAGGGTTGGGGACTCTGGAGCCTGTGCACAGGCTTTTCCTCTCCTCGGGGGAAGGACCGCGCGCGCGCCGCGCCGACCCGGGGCTGGTGGTCACCCCGGCCCCGGGCTCTGTTCCATGCGACTCCGGAGCGCCCCCCGCTCCTTCCCGCCGCGAGGAGCTGGGCTTCGGGGACGCGCTCAGGTGCAGTGTCCCGGCAGCCCCTCCCGGCCTCCGTCCCCGGCGAAAGGCAGGCGCGGAGGCCGGGCGAGCTGGCCGCGCCGGGCACCGGCGGGAGGCGGCGCAGCCATCTTGCGCCCGGGGCCGGCCCGCCGCCCTGCAGGAGGCCTCCCCCTCCCCTCT
>CM053548.1:13348129-13368667 GCA_028646465.1 Rhinoceros unicornis
GCCCCTCCCGCGGGGGACGGCCGCAGGGATGACCCGGGTCTCCGCGAGACTGAGCTGACGGCCTCAGTTTCCCCGTTCCTGCCGGGGCTGCTTCCCCCGTCCTGGGCAGGACTCTGGGCCCTGCACTACCTCGCCGGGCCGGCCCCACCGGCTGGGGAGGCGGTTGACGTGCACACACCTCCCGCGTTTAACGATGGGGAAAGAGAGGTCCCGGCGCTCTGCGCTGACCTGAGCGGGGGCGCTGCTTGGGGCTCCCCCACCTCCCCGTGAGCCACGGCCCTGGGTGGGCTCCCGCACCCGGGGGGGCCGGAGGGGGCGCGCGGCCGAGGAGCTGGAGCTGAGTAGGCCTTGCCTCTCCAGGCCCCTCCTCCTATCCTGGAAATGCAGCCCACGGCCACCATGGCCACGGCCGCCACCACCATCGCCACAGCCGCCCTGAGCACGACCTGGGACAACGCCACCGGCCGCCCCACCGTGAGTGACGGGGAGGGGGAGCGGGCGGGGGGGGGGAGGAGCGACGTGATTCCCCCGGGGAGGACCTGACCCTGCCACCCGCAGGCGGAGCCTGACCCCATCCTGGACAACTACGTGCTGCTGGTGGTGGTCATGTCGCTGTTCGTGGGGGGCACGCTCGTGGTGCTGTCGGGCGTGCTGCTGCTGTGCAGGCGCTGCTGGGACGTGCACCGGCGCCTGGACAGGTGTGTGGGCCCCCCTGCCTGGGGGGGGCGGGGCTAGAGCCGGGTGAGCGTGAGCGCGCGCCTGGAGCAGCAGGGGTGCACACGTGTGCAAGTGCAATGGGTATCTATGCGTGCGTGCAAGCCGGGTGTCTGTGCGGGGGGGGGGGTCGGGTTGGAGCAGGTGGGCTCCTGGGAGCTGGGACTCTGCTCCCCCAGGCATGAGCCCTGCAGGGACCCCGTGGGCGATGCTATCCAGGTCCTCCCGCCCACCTGCTCTCCTCTGCCCCCCCCAGAGCCATGGAGGAGGCAGAGAAGACCACCACCACCTACCTGGACAACGGGGCTCACCCCACCCCAGGTGAGGCGCTGGCAGGGCCCCGCCCTCCCGTCCACCCTCTGCTGCCTGCCCGCCCCCCTCGGGCCGCCTGACCGTCTGTGTCTGTCTGTCTCCCCCACCAGACTGGGCGCAGCTCGATTCCGACTCATCTCTGTTTCCTTAAAGCCCACGCGTAGGTGCGCACAGGCGCGTGCTGAGCGAGCGAGTGAGTGTGTGAGCGGATGAGCGAGTGCCCGCCCCCCCCGCCCCTCCCGTCCCCAGCGGTCAGTCTCCCTGGCGGTCTGTCCATCGGCCAGAGCTCCCTCCCGGACCCACCCCACCCAGCAGCCCGCCGGGGAGGCCCACCCTCTCTTGGCTCTCCTCACAGACCCCGACTTCAGGGGGGAGGACCCTGAGGGCCAGGATGCCGAGACAGAGCGCTTCCTGTCCACCGGCTCCACCGGCCGCCGTGTGTCCTTCAACGAGGCGGCTCTGTTTGAGCAGAGCCGGAAGACGCATGACAAGGGCCGCCGGTGAGCAGGGCAGGGGGGCACCGCCACTCAGAGTCCTAGCGTGACCTGAGACCACGCTTGCTGGCGGGCTGGCCTCTGCCAGGTGCCTGCTCGTGCCTGCTCCCCCGAGACCTGGCACCATGGGGATGGAGAGTGCGGCGGAGTGTGGGCTGGGGCCCAGGGCTGTCCGAGGTGACGGCAGGTGTGCTGGCTGCAGGTACACCCTGACGGAGGGGGACTTCCACCACCTGAAGAACGCCCGCCTCACCCACCTCCATCTGCCTCCGCTCAAGATCGTCACCATCCACGAGTGTGACTCGGGTGAGGCCAGCGCGGCCACCACACCCCACCCCATGGCCACTCCCAAGGCTAGCCTGGCCATATTCCAGGTGAGCGTAGGGAACAGCTGGCCCAGGCTCAGCGGGTGGGACCCCCCCACCCCCACCCCCACCCCCACCCCCACCCCCACCCCCACCCCCACCTGGCCGGGCCCCTCATCTCAGGGCAAGGAGGGGGCCCGGCTGGTGGGCACCGAGGGCGGCTGGGCTCCGCACGCCCCCTCACCCACCTGTGCTCTTTGACCTGTCACTGCTTCCTCCCCCACCCTGGCTCTGTCCCACAGCCCGCGGGGAAGGCCCTCACCGGCCGCTCCGTGGGCCCCAGCTCCGCCCTGCCAGGTGACCCCTACAACTCGGCTGCCGGCCCTGCCGACTTTGAGATCAGCCCCTCGGCATCCAGTGACTCCGGTGAAGGCACCTCGGTGAGGCCCCGGAGTGTCCCCCCCACCGCCCCACTCCGGGACGGGCCAGCCTGGGTCTCCTGCCCACCACGGTCTTCTGTCCCGGTCTGGTCCTCGCACATAGGAGGAAGGGGGGCGGGCAGCACAGAGGACTTGTGCATAGCCATCTCATTTGCATGTGCTCACACACGCACAGGGCACGCAGGACCTAGCCCACAGGGGGAAGCACACCTGGATGGTCATGATCTGATCCCCTCTGATCTCCTTTGTCCGGGGCTGGGGAGAGCAGGGCTGGCCGGTGCCTGGCTGAGCCTCTGGGGGTCTCAGGGGAGGGGGCCCAGACCCCTGGGCTTAGCGTAGCTCCCACCCACCTCAAGCCATTGCTTCCCCTCTGCACTCAACCTGCCGGGCTGAAGCTGCCCCCGTGAGTACAGAGCTGTGGCCCAGGCTGGGCCAGCACCGGGGGCGGCAAGGAGGGGTCTGCGTGCCTGAGAAGGCCCCTCTTCCCTCCCAGCTGGACGCGGCTGCTCAGAGCGCCAAGGCTGGCGGGCCGGGGGCCGCGGCGGGGCCGGGGGAGATGAGCCCAGGCTCCGGGGCCAGCCCCGTCCTGCAGTTCTTCACCCGCCTGCGACGCCATGCCAGCCTGGACGGGGCGAGCCCATACTTCAGGGTCAAGAAGTGGAAGCTGGAGCCCAGCCAGCGAGCATCCAGTCTGGACACGAGAGGTGAGTGGCGGCCCCGGTGGGGAGCGAGGTCCAGAGGGCGGAGGCTCTGCACCTGGGGAGGGGTCGGTGCTCCCGGGGGTCCCCAGCACCTGCCCTGTGCTGGCCAGTGGGCATCTTGCCCAAGGTCTCACGGCCGGTTGGGCCACACGCCGGGCCCCAGTAAAGCAGGGGAGTATCAGGTTGGAGCAGGGCCAGGTGAACTGTTTTACGAAGCACCAGATGGAAGCGTTCTGGCCGCGTGGTCACACAGTCTGCCTGCCACGGTGGCACGGACGCAGCTGTAGACAGCATGTAAATGTGGCCCGTGTGCCAATAAAACTTTATTGACAACAACAGGTGGGGGTCCCATTTGGCCTCTGAGTCCTTGTGTGCCCACCCTGGACTGATGACAGTGGCCCTTCAACCTTGCAGACCCCTGGTCACATGGGGCCTCGGACACAGGGCTTCCTTACTCTCAGCCCACGGCAGGAACATGTGTGGGGAGTGGGGAGGTGGCCACCCCGACTGGTGGGCACCTACAGCTGTCGTCGTCGTCCCCCCCCCCCCCCCCCGCTCACAGGAGCTCACCGCAGCCAGGCCTCAGGGGAGGAGGAGGTGGCGAGTCCCAGGGCCAAGAGAGGCAGGGAGGGGACAAGCAGTGTTGGAGAGAAAGGGATGGCATGTGGCTGGTGACAGCACAAGCTCCCCTGTTGGGGCCTGGCTCCAGCCAGCGAGTGGGGGCGTCAGGTCTGGCTGGGGTGCCCCTGGCCCGGGGGCGTGGGGGGGGGAGGCTGGTCCCACCACCTGTGGGAGCCCAGGTGGAGCCGAGATTCCTGAGCATGATTAGTGTCGCACGCAAGCACCCAGAACCTGTTTGCGGGGTGACTGTTTCCCACCCAGGTTTCTTCCAGGGGGCCCACGACAGGGGTGGAGCTGGCACGAGAGTGCCTCCTCTCTGCACCTCACCGGCCCCCAGCAGCCTGTCCCTCCCTCTCCCACGCCTTCCGGCTTCTGCCATTTGGTGTCCAGGGCAAGGCCTTGCTCTGGCCACACCTGTCTGCTGGGGCCTCTCAGGGCAGCTACTGTAGCTTTGGCTTCTCTGCTCTCTGTGCCTCGGTTTCTCCACCTGCACAGCAGGGCACACATGTACCTGGGGCCTGCCCTGGGGTGGGGCTGGGAGGGGCTCAGGCCGGCTCACCCGAATTTCCCCGCACAGGCTCCCCCAAACGACACCACTTCCAGAGGCAGCGGGCAGCGAGTGAGAGCACAGAGCAGGAGGACGGGGACGCCCCCCTGGGGGACTTCATCCAGTACATCGCCAGCGCAGGCGACGCTGTGGCCTTCCCACCCCCCCGCCCCTTTCTGGCCAGCCCCACCAGCCCGCCCCCCGCTCTCGGCAGGTATTTTTCAGTAGATAGAGGTACTAGAGGTGGACCTGTGGGCCCCTGCCCCAACCCGTCCCCCCTAGGTGGCCCAGAGAGTGCTCTCCCCGCCTTGTGGACAGGCGGCTTCGTCCCTCCTGGAGGCTGCCTGGCTGGGGCCACCTCTCCAGCATGGACCGGAGGAGGGAAGCAGGGGGAAGATGGGTAAGGGGGGAGAGGTGGGCAGGGCCCTGGACGATGGCCCCAGGGTCCCCAAGACGGGATGCCTGCCCAGACAGGGCCACTGGGGGGGTGTGCCCACCCAGATACTGCCGCTTCCTGGTGTGGTCCACGCCCTGAAAGGCTCTGCTGTGGCCCCAGGCCCCCTCCTGCCTGCCCGTGCTCCTGAGGTCTGGACCACCCTTTCTCGGGAACCACTGTGATTACTTCTGCGAGCAGGCCCCCGCCCCCAGCCCAAGGGCAACTATCCCAAAGCTGCGGGCTAGTGTCACTGGGGAGGGGATGTCATGGGGGAGGGTGGATCCAGAGCACTTAATCCTTCTGACTGTGTGTCATTTTCCTGGATCCTCATCAATCAAGATGGGAGGTGAAATGCTTACCGCAGAGTCACCCAGGGTTAGGGGCGGAGCTGGGCTCCACCTGGTGGAGTCCCTCCGGGACCACCCCCTCCCACACTAAGATATTAGGAAGAAGGCGGCTCCCAAAGAGAGTGTTAACTCGGGGTCATGGACCAGCCACCTTCAGTGCGAGTGGATGTTTGGGTCAGATACATATGAGAGGGGCCCTGGTTGAGAAGCAGGTGCCAGGAGGGTTCAAGGTTTATCCAAAAGGCATCTCCTGCACAAAAGACAGGCAGCGTTTTCAAAAATTTCTCACAGGACCTAGTCAAGCCCGGAAGATCCCCACCCGTGCCCACCCTCTCCGACCCAGAGGCGGGTGGCCGAGGAGTGGGTGCGGGGGCGCACAGGCTTCTGACGGCTGCCCCCTGGCTTGCAGGTTAGAGGCGGCGGAGGAGGCAGGCGCCGCGGGAGGAGTGAGCCCCGAGTCTCCCCCAGAGCGCAGCGGCGGCAGCCCGGGGCCTGAGCAGCAGCGGCAGCAGGAGTCAGACGGTGAGCGGGAGGGGGGGCCGGAGCAGGCCCAGACCATCTACCACGACATCTGGAGCCTGCGCGCGTCCCTCGAGCTGCACGCGGCCGCCGCCTCGGACCACAGCAGCAGCGGCAATGACCGAGACTCGGTGCGCAGCGGCGACAGCTCGGGCTCGGGCTCCGGGGGCGCGGCGCCCACCTTCCCGCCGCCCTCCCCGCCGCCCACGCCGCGGCCTGCGGACGGCGAGGCAGGCGGGCCGCGCAAGCTGCTGCAGATGGACAGCGGCTACGCCAGCATCGAGGGCCGCGGTGCGGGCGACGACGGGCCGCCCAGCGCCTCCGAGAAGCGCTCCTCCTTCACCAGCGCCGGCCGCGTGGCCACCGTGGGCGGTAGCTTCGAGGTGGCCGCGACTTCTGCCCTCGAGGTGCCCCTCGAGGCGCCTGCCAGGCCCCGAAGCCCGCGCGCCTGGCCCCGCCGCGCCCCTCGCCGCGACTACAGCATCGACGAGAAGACGGACGCGCTCTTTCACGAGTTCCTGCGCCACGACCCGCACTTCGACGACGCGCCCCCCGCCGCCGTGCGCCACCGCGCACGCGCGCACCCGCACGCCCACCCGCACCCGCACGCGCGCAAACAGTGGACGCAGCGCGGCCGGCAGCACAGCGACCCCGGCGCGCGTGCCGCGACCCCCGGCCCGCCCGGCGCCGACCCCCGGCCCGTGCGCGCGCCCCTGCGCCGGGGAGACAGCGTCGACTGCCCGCCCGATGGCCGCGCGGACGACCCGGCCACCCCCGCCATCCCCGCCATCGAGGAGGAGCCCGGCGGCGGCTGCCCCGGCTCGGGCCTGTGCACCGGACCCCCGGGCGCGCTGCTGGACAAGCTGGCGGTCGGCTTCGAAGACAGATTCTTGCCGCCGGGCCTCATGCAGCCCGTCGCCGCGGGCCCCGTGCTGGCCACCGCTGCGCCCACGTCCCCCGACCACAGCCCGGCCTAAGCCCCGTGCCCCGCGCCCACCTGTCAGCTTCGCCGGCGCCGCGCGGGGCCCGTGCAGCGGGACACACCTGGGGCGCGAAGCCCGGCGCGCATGCGCTGGGACCGCGGTGGTGGGGGGGTCCCTGCTCGCCTGCGCACTGTCCCGGACGCCTGTCGCGCCCCGGGTGGGCAGGCGCACATCCTGCAGGTGCACTTCTTCGCGACAAGGTCGTCGCGCCGGCCCTAGGTGCGCACGCGCACAGTGTCCTCCGGGCACTTGGCTGGGTCCCTGCGGCATCGCGAGGCTCAAGGACCCTGGCTCGACTGGAGGGAGCGTGGCAGATCGGCTTCCTCAGGCTCCTGAGGACCACGTTCAACTCCCCTGGACCCCAGACGGCGGCCTCTGGGTGGTGGCGGGGGACCATCGTGAGCACCGCACCGCGTCTCGGGTGCATAGACACAGGAGTCGCATGCGCGGGGCCTCCATTCCAAGGACCCAGCAGTCCGACTGCGCGAGGTGCATGCGCAGAACGGCCCTCCCAGGGCCAACAGCCTCCAAGTGCGTCTGGGCTGCCCGCGCCAGGGCGCATGCGCCGAGCCTGCATGGGCAGGGACCGCGGGGCGCTGAGGATCCGCGAGGAGCGCGCCGGTCCTAGGTTGGGAGGTTGGCTGGAGGCCGCGGCCGCCAACCCCCCGAAGCCGTTTACCTCACCGCGGCGTGTGCTCGCGCCAGTCCGCGACCCCTCCGAGCAATAACCGCGCCCGCCGCCCCCGCCGCCGCTCCCATTCCCAGACACCTCCCGCGACCCTCCTCCGTGTCCACGCCCCGCGCCCACCCCCCGCATGCGAGCGGTCCCGCGCCCCGCAGCCCACCGTCCAAAGAGCCGCCGGACTCGCACAGAACCCAGCGGCGAAGGGCCAAGTTTCCCAAGCTTTATTTATTGCCAAAAGATGGGGCGCCGCGCCCCGCCCCCAGCTTCGTGCTGTCCGTGTACCCCCGGGCGATGGAGTTTCTTGTCGTGTTGTTTTCTGATTGGTTATAAATATTTACTGCATACTTGTGCTCATCCCGGCTCTTCTCTGGGGACCCGGGAGCACGGGGGCCTCGAGAGGGAAGAGACCCTTACCCCTGCACCGTGCAGCCGCCAGCCCTGGAGCCTCGGGGAGGCCGGGTACCCGCTGAAAGGTGCCCAGATCCAGCGCGGCCAAAGGCTCAGGCCCCGCCACGCCGCCGGCAAGCCCTGCGGCCCCGGCCAGCCCCTGCGCGCTGGGGTCCACGTGGTCTCCAGACTCCCATCAGGTTGCCCACTGGGAGCATGCCTGCCACCCCACGATTCCTAAATACCCCTCACAACCAGAGCTCAAATCCACCTGTTTTATTTTTTCTTAAAAAAGAAAAAAAAAAGGGAAAAGGAACCAAACAACAAAAACAAGACGGCCGCAGGCTCCCTGGCGCTGGGCATGCATCTTGGTGGACAGGCCTGCTCCTCGCGGGCTCTGGCTGGGCTGGCTGTGTCTGAACGCTTCACTAGGCAGGAGGCGCTAGGCGGCCAGTGAGAAGAGAAGTGGGGCGGCGGGACCAGTAGTCTGGACTTAAAGTGCGTGGCAGGCTTCCAGGCCCCCGCCGGGCCCTCGCCCTCGGCCCGGCCAGGGGAGGGGCTCAGCACAGGATTGCAGTCAACAGGGGGTCGTGTCCACCGGCTGCGACAGGGGCCGGACCCCAGTCCCTGCTGTCCCCCAGCCCCACCCTCCAGGACCCCTGGCTTCCCCAGGCAGTCGGCATGGAGAGCGTGGCGGCCCTCCTGGGTAGCGGGCCAGCAGTCGGCAGGAAGACGGAGGAGGACCCAGGCCGTGGCACCTGGCTGGGGCTCCTGGAGACAGGCTGCAGACAGGGGCAGAAGAGGGGTCACTCCTGGCCCAGCAACACGCTCTGCATCCTTGGGGCCCACTGTGGAGCGGGGAGACTGAGGCCGGGTCACACGGGGCTGTCAGCCGTTCGGAGCCCAGGAAAGGCTGCGCTGATGGGAGGGCCGCCCTGTGAGTCTCCCTGCCTGGCGGGACCAATCCCCTGCTCCCACCTCTGCCTGCGGGCCTCCCTCCAAGCTGGTTCTGAGGCTGGCAGACAAGCGCCGCAAGGTGGTCCAGGGGCAGCTCCCTGGGAGAGGGGATGTGGCTGTGCTGGGGCCGCAGCCTCATGCCCTCGCCCCACTCCCCACACGCTGAGCGGGCAGCGGGGTCTCCAGCACCTCCGGGCCCGATTCCCCCTTCCTAGACCGCGGCAGGCAGACGGAGGAGCCGAGCAGTGACCAGGCCAACAGCCCCGGCCCCTTCAGGCCCTCCTAACCTCCCACCCACCCACGCAGCAGCCTCCCGTGCTTCTGGGCCCGGCCAGCACCACCCTGTGCCAGCACCACCCTGTGCGGGGAGTTGCCTAGGGCTGGGGAGGGGCGACCCCCTGGGGTTTGCAGGACAGGCTGCTGGCGGGAGGGGCCCTTCTCTTGCACGTGGGCCCCCGCCCTCTCCCTGAGTGGCCAGTGTCCTGCGGAAAGTGACCTTCTCCACCCCCCACCCAGACCCTGGTGGCGGTGAGCGCAGGCCGACAGGACCGTGAGGGGCAGACCCGGCCGTGGTGGGCATTCCCTGCCGCGTCCCACCTGCGGGCAGCCGTGCTCACTGCTGCTTGCAAGCAGACAGCCGGCGGATCTTGCTGCTGGCTGAGCAAGCCTTGCGGGCAGGGTTGGAGGCGGCACTGGCCCGGCGCTCCGCCCTCGATTTGGTGCTCAGCTGGGCCGACTCCGTGCCGTTCATGCACAAGGCCTTGGGCAGGCCCCGGCTCTGTCCGTTCTGACCGACCTCCTCCTCCGGGACCTGTCCTAGGGGAGAGAGGGCGAGCAGGGGCTGACTGGGGCCCGAGACCAACACCCCCAGGCCGCCCTGCTCCCTGGGGCCCGGGGCCTCTCCAGCCAGTGGGGCCTGGGCTCCGCCACCAGCTGCCCTGCCCAGGCCCTGTCTGCAAGACCCTAACCGGGGGGAGGGACAGCTGGCTGGCCAGGATGGGGGCCCAGCCCACACTCAGGTGTGAGCTGGGGGTCAGTGTCAGGCGGGCCCGGGCCACCCTGCTCCCCCTCTGCCCAGCACACGGTGAGGGAGCAGGGTCCTGGGGCGCCCTGAGCCCGGCTCTCTCACCTGTGCGGAGACCAGACCTGGCTGGGCCCTGAGGGACTCGGGACAGCCTGGGCTCAGGCCGGCCGTGTGAGACGTGCCGTCTGTCCCTCACAGCCCGCCTCAGCTCCCATGTGGGCACTGGAGGAGAAAACCGGAGCCTGGGGCCTGCCGTGCCCGCCTCCTGGGCTGGCTGCCTATGCTCACCGGCATCTGGGGCCACGGGCCTGGGGCTGCACGCCCGCCCGGGCTCTGTACTCCCACTGAGAGTGGGGGAAGGGGCGCAGGAGACACGGCCGCCTCCTCCGCCAGGAGCCCGCGCAGCTCCGTCAGCACACACTGCACACCGGCTGCTGCCCGCGCCCCCTCTCCTGCGCTGGCAGCAAGAAATGGCCCTCCGCTGCCTCAAGCCCACCTCCTCTCCAGTGCGGAGCCCCCACGCCACCAAGGATGTCCAGTACCCAACTCGGCAGTTTCCAGAACTTGCCTCGAGTCCCCTAACGTGTGCACAGGAGGCACTGCTCACAGGCTCCCCCTGGAGCGAGCATGTGGGTGGTTAGGCGCCCTGCTCAGATGGGGGAGGCCGCAGGGGGCGCCAAGTAGCTCTCCAGAGGTCCCAGGAGCCCCACCACGAGCACAGAGACCATGGTGGGAGGCGGCCAGCGGGCACGGATCTGCCCCACTTGCCCTCAAGGCACTGGAGCTGTGTGCCGACGACAACCCACACCCCAGCCCGAGGCCCAGCGCCCACCTCTAAGAGTGGGCGGCAGGACCCCCGGTAGGGACGGTCCAGCGAGGCCGAGACCGAGCAGTTGAGAGCCTCTGAGCATGACCACACGACCAGGACTGGATGTGGTCTTGGCTCCAGCACGGCCCATCGCTGACCCACACGCAGGTCAGAGAGAAGTGGCTGCCTGACCTCGAGGCGAGACTGTGCCACGTCTGGCATGGGAGACGTTCCCTGTTCGGAGATTTGGCTCCGGCCCGGAGAGCCCTCAGACGAGCCCTCCGCCCCCAAGAGAGGCAGCCCTGGCCTTGCACATGGGCCCGCGGGACACTCATGAGCCAACGCAGGTGCCAGGGACAGCGTGTGGTCAGCGCCCGGCAAGGCTCTAGGGACCTGGCGAGGTCCTCACACGGCCCTGTGGGACAGCAGGCCGCTGGCCACCAGGGTCACAGCCAGCACCTGTCTCGGGGCCCCAAGCCTCTGAAAGGGAGAACGCCCCATTCCTATTCTACGGAGGAAACACAGGCTCCAGGAGGCCTCGGCCACAGCTGGGGGCACCACACACACGTCACCTCCCCAGGCTCCCGGCTGACCCTGCAGCCGACTGTGACGGTGCCACAGACGCCAAGCGTGCCCCCCGAGAGTGGGACGCAGGGACACGTGTCTGCCACAGGCACAGCTCTGGGCCTAGCACCACGGCGCCTGGCCACCCGCAGGACGCCCCCACACCGCAGTTCTTCCTACGGTGGGAACCTGCACCCGCCAGCGAGCCCGCGACGGGAGGAAGCAGCACCGCACGCTCACGGGGCAGACCTTTATCTCGGGAGCGGCGGCTGGCCCTACAACAGAGCAGGGCCAGCGCCGTGGGGGCGGGGCGCGCGCCGGCAGCGGGGCAGCCGCCCCGGCCTCCCTCGGACACCTGGGCAGGGGCAGTGAGGCCGCGGGGTGGTGCCGCGGCTGGCCGCGAGGGCACCGGGAAGTGCGGGGGTGGGCTCAGGGCCACACTACGGCCTCGAGCTCCTGCACGCCCCCGGCCTCAGCCTCCTCTCCAGAAAGTTCTGAGCACTGGCTTGTCCATGCGCCTCTGTCCTCTCTAAGCCCTGCCTCAGACGCCTCCTCGCCACCTGGGGAAGCAAGGCCAGTGCATCAGAGCAGGCGGCCAGCACCAGGAGGGCCACTGGACCCTCTCAGAGCCACAGGGGCCTCCCGCCTCACACTGCCACTGACGCGGTGCATACTCCCCAGAGCACAGGGCCAGCCCTGGGCAGCCCCCGCCCCGGGGTCCCCACCTGCTCCTGTGGGGAGGGGGCGCCAGCCCTGCCCCTCAGCTGACCGTGCGCCCTTGGCAGCCCCTCTGCGTCAGGGTCGGGCCTGGGGTCAGCACTGGTGTGGATGGACCTGCCCGACGGCTCGGGGACGTTGGGGACATCGGGGACGTCGGGGACGGGGGCTCTGGCACCGCAGCTGGTGGTCGTCCAGGCCGGGCCTCGAAGCCGCTGCGGCTGCCAGACTCACCGGGCACCGTGAAGTCCTGAGTGTAGATGATGTCGTCCTCAATGTCGAAGAGGTCGTCGTCCGCGTCGTCGGCGCAGCCGTGCAGATCCTCCAGGTAGGGCACCACCGTCATGCCGCGCCACCGGTCCTTGCAGTCTGCGCTCGGCGGGATGGGCACCGGCTCCTCAGCCGGTGGGTGCTTCTTCCGGAACCAGCTGCAGACGCCGGCAAGTCAGGATAGCCGGGGGCTCAACCAGCTCCCCACGCGGGCCCGTGCTCAGGACAGGGGTGCCTGCCCACCGCCGAAAACCGCCAGGAAGGGGGAGGGGGGCCCAGAGAGACCAAGAAGACAGAAAGGCCCCTGCCCCCCATGCCACAACCTCAGGCTGTCGAGACCCCCGAGGGGGAGTGGGGCTGGCCCCTCCTGCTGCGGCCGGCAGCTCACCTGTGCTGCCGGATCTGCTGTATGGAGAACCTCCTGGCCGGCTCGTACTCCAGCATCCCTGCCGGGGAGACCGGCGCATGGAGAGTGGGTCAGCAGCGGGCAGACAGCCCCAGGCCCGGCCACCCCTGCCTGGCCTGGAGGACCCCAGGGAGCAGAGCCCCGCGCCCAGAGTGCCCCGAGGCGCCCCTCCCCAGGGCCTGGCCGCCACCAGCAGGCGGCCGGGGCACCGGGGCAAAGGCGCTAAGCCCACAGGTGTGTGAACATGGGCAGATGTGGCCCACGGCCCGGTCACCACACGAGAGCCATCCAGGCACCGAGGCTGCACACAGCTGCCTGGTGGACAACCACGAAGGCTAGACAGACAACGGGAGAACGAGGCTGCTGCTCACACCAAGCCCAGAACAGCCAGGACGCAAGACGGACAGTCCCCCCCAAGGACGTCACCCCGTCCACACACTTGAGGGGGACGAGGCTCACGAGGCCCTTCAGCAGCGCCTGGCCAGCTCTGGCCAGCGAAGCCGGCACCCAGCTTTTCCAGCCAGGGCCCTGAGGCCCGAGACGGCAGCGGGAGAGAACCAGAGGCCACCAGGGCGACACGCCATGGATGCTCCTGCAAGGGCCTTCTGCCCAGGACACCCAGATGGGGCGAGACCACCCAGGCTGGCTGGGCTGGCCCTGCCTGAAGCGGCAAACCCAGCAAGAGGCGGCATCGCCACACTGAGGGCCGCAAGGGAGACCAGAGCCCGTGCTCTCCGCCTCTCCCACCCCCTCCCCCGTGGGCGGACGGAACACACTGGGAGTCGTGCCTCCCGAGCGTGACGCACAGGAGGGAGCACAGCTCCGAGAGCTCCCAACGCCCCGAGCGGGAAGGTGGCTTTGTTCTCAGGAAACAAGCAGCAATTTTGGGATCTGTGGCTCAAAGAACTGAAGGTCTGAGTGGTGCGGGAGAGGAGGAAGATCCGGGGTTGTGACCTCGCTGCTGGGGGGACGGGGAACGGGGACACCAGACCTGAGGCCAGGGTGGCGCCGAGGAGACCTGGGGAGGTGGCCCACCTGCCCGGCCGAGGGAGAGCCGGGAAGAGCCTCCAGGCCAGCGCTGGCCGTGCAAAGGCAGGGAGGGACGGGGCTGCCCTGCCAGATCTGGGGCTGGAGACGTGGGTGTCCTCTGCCATCTCATCAGCCCAACTCGGGCCAATTCAAGTGTCACTGAGAGCAGGGGCAGCAACGATCCTCACTGCAGACACGAGCAAAGAAAGCTTCGCTTAGAGAAAACGCCACCAACCAGGGCCCACGGAGGGAAGGAGGGCCCAAAACACAGGCCTCTGCAGCAACCCTGCGGGGCGAGACCACCGGGAATGGAACAGCTCGAGCACGGGGGTAGAGCACTCACAACGGCCCCGTCCCATCAGGACAGGGAGAAGACCGCATCTGAGCGAGCCGGCGGGGTGGCAGCTCGCAGTGGGAACAACGGCCCACTCCTTCCCACGTTCCCAGAATAGCCCGGCTGCCTGCCGAGCGCCCGGCCGCCTTCCTGGAGGGTCCTGGGGCGGCTGCCAACGCAGGCCTACGCGGGGAGGAGGTGCTGGGGCCCTCGCCCAGAGGACCAGGCCACATGGGCCGCCGAGCACTGGAAATGAGCCCAACTGTAGTTTCATGGCACTTCAATTAAGTCAAACGTGAGAACCAGCTCGACTCGGTATTAGGAAACCCTGGATGTGTTTGCAGCAACTCGGGAAGTAAACCCACTTCTCCAGCTGTCAGTTATGAGTCTAGATGCTGAACGGTGGCCAGTGCAAACCTAGACGTGGCACACCTGGATGGGACCACACCTGCACGGGCCACACCTGAACAGACCCACGCCTGGATGGTCCCACGCCTGCACAGGCCATTGGCGTGGACAGACAGCGCCACCTGCTGCACCGCCCAGGAAATGCAGCAGGAAGAGGCCAATGAGACCAGGCCCATGCCTGCCGGGGGCCTCGACGCAGCAGGCGGGCTGGGGTCCAGGCTGCTATTTCTCCCCGGGCGTCGGGGGGTCAGAACAGGGTGGAACAAAGGCCCAAAGCAAGCCTGGAGCCCAAGGGAGCCCGTGAGCACCTTCCGGGCTCAGCCCTCCACCGCTGCTCCCCCCGCCCCACCTGCAGAGCGGGGGCGGGCCAGGGGGCAGGGCGGGGGGCTGCGCAGAGACCCAGCTCTCCAGAGGCCGGTGGTCAGCAGAAAAGCCCCAGGACCCGACTGCCTGCTGGCAGCCCACCAACACCACAGCCTGCCCTCCCCTGGGGCCTGGCGGTCGCCGTCCGAGGGCCTCACCTCTCAGCAGGTCAGAGAGTGGGGGGCCGCAGTCGCCCGGGATCGTGTAGTCCCCCTTCCCGATGTTCTCAAACAGCTTATAGATGTTGTCCCCCTCGAACGGGTACAGGCCCGTCGTGATGTTGTAGCTTCGCCCAAGAGAAGAGAGACTGTTGGTCGGGGCTTCTCCTGCGGCCCGGCCGGAACTGGCCTTCAACCACCCTCGCCCAGGGCCCCATGTGGGGTGACAGGCACGTTCCAGAACAGATGCAGTGGCGGCTGCACCACTCCAGAGCACCGAAAACCACTGGATCGCACACTTCAGCAGGTGCATCACGTGGCACGTGAATTGTCTCTCAATAACATAAAACTAACCGCCGTGCCGGCGGCTGCCCTGGTGCAGGGGCAGGACGGAAGGTTTTGCACTGACGGGGCCTGTGCTACTCGGCTCTGCAGCGTCAGCTCCACCTCAGGAGTGAGGCAGGTTCTGGAGAACACTGAGCCCAATCAGCTGCTCACGCCAAGTGCTTGGGGAAGCGCCCCACGGACGGACGGACGTGACAGAATCAGGGGTGGGGGGTACCTGGCGGTGGGCCGAGCAACACTCAACTTGCCGCATCTGAGAATTCTTAGCATGAAGCGTCGGGACAGAAACACTCACCCCAAAACAACGAACACGGCCATGTATGACCCAGACAGAAGGCAGCCGAGACGACCAGGGCGGGGGGGTGGGGTGCCGGGGCCAGGGTGGGCAGAGGAGGGGCCTCTGGGACAGGGTGGGAGACCAGGGCCCACAGGCACTTACAGCGTGACCCCCGCTGACCAGATGTCCACCTTGAAGCCAGAGAAGGTGTCTAGGCCGTTGGCGATCTCGGGCGGCTGGAATGCAGGGGAGCCCTGGCTCGTCCGACAGGTGTCGTCCTCAGCAAAGGGGTGCAGGGCCTGCGGCGACGCCAGGTGGCCCTCAGGGCAAGGCCTCGGGGCCCTGCCCCCGGGTCCCCAGGGCGGCACCTACCTCGGCCACGCCCAGGTCGGAGATCTTGAGCGTGCCGCCGGTGGTGAGCAGCAGATTGCCCGGCTTGATGTCCTTGTGCACGATGCCCTGGCTGTGCAGGTACTCCAGGCCGTCCACCAGCTGGCAGAAGTACCTGCGGGGCATGGCCTCCGTTGGTCCCCTTGGCACCAAGGCCACCTGGGTAACCCACCAGGACCAAGCACAGGAGGCCAGAGCCCCGGAGCCGTTGGAGTCGGGCAAACAGAAATGACGGGACAGGCGGCCCCTCAGGACCAGAGGGCCAGGCGGAGCTGCTCCCGGGCCCACGAGGGCTGTGGTCACTCCCACCTGAGCCACCTGGGGAGGGCACAGGAGGGCTCCCGGCCCGGGCAGCCCTAGCTTAGCACCCTCATCAGCCCAGGGGCTGTGCTGTCCCCTGGGTCACTGGCCTGAACCCGGCCATGGATTCCCCGGGGCCAGGGACCCAGGCTCGCCCTGCCAGCCTCCCTTCTCCTCGTGCCACAGGCCAGCTGGTCCTGCAGCAAAGAGAAGAGGCTGTGACTCCCCAAGAGGGCCAGCTGTCCAGTGGCAGTGCAGGCCACTGTCAGGGGCTTCCCAAGGACCAGGAGGCCCCAAAGCTGCGGCCAGCGGGCACACTGGGCTAGGAAGGTGCGCAGAGAGGAGCGGCTGGGGGCTGTCAGCGGGGGTTCCGGAGTGGGTGAGCTGAGGCACCGCAAACCAATGCCCCCAGAGCTCCGAGTTTTAAAGCACACTCGAGCTTTCATTTCACCAATAATCAGAAAAAGTTGTCTGACCACCACGGGGCCAGATCCTGGAAGGCCCTGGGCCCATGGGTGCCCCGCAGGGGCGGGGCAGGTGTGGGGCCCTGGTGTGCTCACCCGTGGGCCTGGCACACGGGGAACCGCCTCTCGGGCACGCTGTCCAGCATCTCCTGCATGCCGCACACGCAGTATTCCATCACCATATACGTGCCGTGCTAAGGAAGCCACGCTCAGAGACCCCGCCCAGCAGGCCTGCCCCTTGGGCGGACCACCGCGGGCTCAGGCAGGGGGTGGGAGGAGACTGGGGGCGGCCGGGCCCTGAGACTCACATGAAGAGCAGCCTCGCGCTGCAAACCCCGGGACCCTGTGCCCAGCGAGTCAGTGACGGCACCTCTGTGGAAGGACATTGGCCCCTCAATGGGACCCGCGGCCCCCACACAGCTGCTGCCTGGAGCCAGAGCCGGCCAGGGCCGCGCCCCCAGAGATGCGGCCCGTCCTCTGGAGTAAAGGGCTCGGCCAAGGACACTCGCGGTGTGGCATTCCTGCAGAATGACACGCCCCCGCCCCCCCCCAAACTGGGTTCCACCACGACAGGCTAAGCCCCAATGCCAAAGGCAAGGAGCGCGCCCACCACACGGCCCCTAGACGCATGGTCACCCAGACTGAGGCCGGGACAGCCTTCTGTCCAGACCCAGACCCCCACTCTGGGGCACGGGGCATGGGAGGGCCCAGCACGTGCACGAGAGTAGGTCTGGGGACAATACGAGCACCCACGGGCTAATTCCGGAGTAACCGGACAAATGGACGGGCGTTTCACGGCCATACCCGCGGGCACTGGCTGGAAAGGGCTGACTGCCGGACCTTGCAAGCTGGGAGCGGCCCACAGGGCACCCCGACGGGGCTGGTGCCCCTCGAGAGCTGACAGGGTGCTCCCCCCAGGTCAGGTCAGGAGGATGGCGCCCAGCCCCGTGGATGGGACGCTCCCAGGACAGCCCAGCCACCCCCGCACAGCCCAGGCCCCAAGAGGATATATCTTCTGCTTCTCCTCGTTGTACAGCACGTCCACCAGCTGGATGACGTTCCGGTGACGCAGCCTCCTCAGGAGCTGGATCTCCCTGGAGAGAGAGGACAGCGCGTCAGCCGACCCGCCGGGACCACAGCCGGCGCCCCGTGTGCTCAGGACGCCCCGCGCCCTCCGCGTGGTCAGAGGACACGCCAGGTCAGCAGTGGGCGGGCGCCAGGAGAGCCAGGAAGGCTGAGCTGCTGCCCTCTGAGCTCAGCACCAGGGTCGCTCCCCACGCCGAGGGGCTCGGATGGGGACAACGCAACCCGGACACCCTGTACCCATCTTCACGGAGGACGGACACTGCTGTTCTATGAGACCACGGCGACAGCAGCACAGGGACAGCAGGACGAACGTCTACTGCGTGCAGGAGACAGGGCCCCGTCACACAGGAAGGCCCGCAGTGCCCGCCCCCCAGCACCCCATGGGAGTGAAGCCTCTGGCACTGAGCCACGGCCAGAGCGTCTGCAAGAGGACTCCTGTCCTCTCCCCCGAACCCCGCACCCCGCACCCCGCAGGATGGACGGCTGCTCCGGGAAGAGGCACAGGGAGGAAGTGGCCCGGCTGCTCTTGCCAGAACAGAAGCCACAGTGCCCCCGCCTGCCGGCCTACGACAAGGGCCAGCCCAGCACTGCCCGCTCTGTACACGGCTCCCGACACTCCCTCCCTCCAAACAGTCTGCACAGGAGAGGGGCCCTCCAGCAGGTGCGGGGACAGCCAGCAGCTCCTCAGAAGGTTAAACAGGGTTACCAGCTGGCCCAGCAACTTTGCTCCAGGTATGAGCCAGGAGAACCGAGAACACGTCCACAGACACCCACACATGCACACCCACAGCAGCACCATCCACTGAAGCCCCAAGTGGACACGGCCCAGGTGTCGGTCGGTAGTGGAGCTATAAACTCAACGTGCGCATCCACACGCTGGAACATGATGCAGCCATGAAAGGAGTGAAGCCCTGACACAGCCACACCGTGGATGGACCTTGAACACACGATGCTCAATGAGAACCAGACACAGGAGGACACACGTTGTCACGTTGTGTGATTCCACTGATGTGAAATGTCCAGAACAGGCACATCCACAGACAGAACGTGGGTTTGCGGTTGTCAGGGGCTGGGGGAGGGGGTGGGGAGTGACTGCCAATGTGGACAGGGTTTCTTTTGGCATGACGGAATGTTCTGGAACTAAACAGCAATGATGGTTGCACAACACTGTGAATGAACTTAACGCCACTGAACTGTCTGGTATGTGAATAATATTGCCACAGAGACTTTTTTAAAGTCCTCACCAGGAAGCCCAAGCATGAAACACAGGAACAGCTGGACAGGGGAGGGGACCCCTGGCCCCCTCACAGACTCAGGTCCCGTCCCTCCCATCATCCAGGCTCTGTGTGAAGGCCATTTCTTCCAGGAAGCCTTTCCTGACCCCTGCTCAGTGCATGAATCCCGTGGCCCAATACCACTTGCCCTCCTAAGGGCCGCGGTGCCCGGGACCACCCAGGGCTACAGCATGCAGGTTCCCAGGCCTGATACTCAAACAGCCTTTGGGGGGACTCCCAGAAACGGCATTCGTGTGCAGTCCCCACCCCCCAGATCAGGGACCCCAGACCCAGAGCACGGAGGCCCCCAACTCAAGGACGAAACACAGCCTTGCAGCTGCGTCCCCACGAGCCCACTGACCACCCCATCCCCCCCAACAGAGGGTCCCACGGGCGCAGAGGGGATGGGCCCTTGATTTTCCCACCACGCCGTGGTTCTCCCTAACCTCCTGACCGCTGAGGCCCCAGGATGCTGCCCACGTTCAAATACACACTGAGTGGGAGGGAGAGGAGGGACTCACAGAGGCTGAGGGTCACCCTGGTTTGCACCGTCTGACCATCGGGATTTATTCTGGTGTCCACTGTGAGCAGGGGTTGGACTTGATTTTTTCCCTGATAATTAACACAGGACCTAGCCCCCTCAGCACCACTGACATCGGGGCCGAGTCACTCTCTGGGGGGGCCTGTGCCGGGTGCTTGGGGGATTGAGCAGCATCCCTGGCCCCACCCACTTGGTGCCAGGAGCACACCCAGTGTGACAGCCACAGATGTCCCCAGACATGGCCCAGTGTCCCGGGGGGCAGGACCGCCCAGGCGAGACCCTGTTGTACAGGATCAGGAATGTCTGCTCCTCCAGACCTCTGGCAGGTCCTCCCAGGAACCTTGTTAGCTCCGCCTCCGTGCTTGCCCCCAGGCCCCAGCACTCGCTCACTCACATGAAAGACCCTTCTGGGCCCCGGGGTCCAGGCCCTGGGCACCGGGGAGCCCTGTCCATGGGTGGGCTAGGGCACTCCTCAGATGCTCGGCTGTCTTCCTTCCTCTTCCCTGCACCTGCCCCTCCTCCACCCGGATCATCCACAGCCCTGACTCTCCTGGCCCAGCTCACTGTCCAGCTCCCTGTGACCTGGGGACCCCCGCCCACCAGCCTGTTGTGCTCTGCTTCTACCTGACACACATGTGGTGGTGGCAGACCCCATTCACGCAGTGTGACCCACCATCGGCCCCCGGCCACTTCACACGGAGGGAGCGAGCCTTTGCCATGACAGCAGTGCCCAGGCCAACGGCCTCCAGGGTCACTGCCACATGCTGCCTGGCATGAGTGCAGAGCCAGCTCCTCTCAGCTGTCCCAGGCGCAGGGGCAGAGCCACTCCTCTCAGCTGTCCCAGGTGCAGTGGCAGAGCCACTCCTCTCAGCTGTCCCAGGTGCAGGGGCAGAGCCGCTCCTCTCAGCTGTCCCAGTACAGATGCCCCAGGTGCAGGTGCAGAGCCGCTCCTCTCAGCTGTCCCAGTACAGATGTCCCAGGTGCAGGGGCAGAGCAGCTCCTCTCAGCTGTCCCAGTACAGATGTCCCAGGTCCAGGGGCAGAGCTGCTCCTCTCAGGTGTCCCAGGTGCAGGGGCAGAGCAGCTCCTCTCAGCTGTCCCAGGTGCAGGAGCAGAGCCACTCCTCTCAGGTATCCCAGTACAGATGTCTCAGGTGCAGGGGCAGAGCCGCTCCTCTCAGGTGTCCCAGTACAGATGTCCCAGGTGCAGGAGCAGAGCCGCTCCTCTCAGGTGTCCCAGTACAGATGTCCCAGGTGCAGGAGCAGAGCCGCTCCTCTCAGGTGTCCCAGTACAGATGTCCCAGGTGCAGGAGCAGAGCCGCTCCTCTCAGGTG